>JBBYHL010159521.1:16315-30312 GCA_038381835.1 Adansonia madagascariensis | reverse complement strand
TGAAATGATTTGAAAACATGAATGCAAATAATCATCACAAAGAAATCACGTTAGTAAGGCAACAAATGAAGTAACATGTCATGGATCATTCAATGCAATGATAAAGAAAATGAATGGACTATTAGAATTTATCTCGCAATTGGCATCGATTATTTGGGAATAACTGAATCGACAATTTTGGAGATGCATCTGGGTTTCTTGATTGAACCAGATTTGTTTGACATATTCATGGAAGTCTGAAAATGAGGGAAAAAATTAATTATAGTTGAAAGACAAGGTAAGAGTATCCCTTGGGAAAGGTGGGGTTAGAGTATCCTCGTGGATGACAAATAATTTTGACAAAGGAGGATTTTTAAATCTTGACAATTTGAAAAGCGAGATTGGAGTATCCCCTTGGAAGGTCGGGGTTAGAGCATCCCCATGGATGATAAATGATTTTGACAAAAGAAGATTTTTCAATCTGGACAATTTTGAAAAACGAGGTTGGAGTATCCCCTCAGAAGGCCAGGGTTAGAATATCCCCAAAAGTGACACATCTGACACTCTTTAGGGAAGTCAAGTTGGAAAACTTAAGTTGACATGACTTTGTGATTTAGGAAATATGTGAGTATTTCGACAACTTTTGGCAAAAAAAATTATTGTGAATGAGGATGGTAAAGATGTAAAATATATTTGTGTCTTGGTAGGAGCCTATGGGAGGTCAAAGCATGTTATCGAGTCTGAACGGGGTGATACGGAGACATTCAAATGTCTCGAGATGAAAATCGAGAAATAACTCAATTTTGATCATAATTAAAAATAGGGGATAGCATCGCGCTATCCTACTTCCCAAATTTATTCTAAATTGATTTAAAGGCTTTAAAGGGTGAACAAGATACCGTTAGAAAGGTAACTCGATAAGGGTCAACCTAAAAATATTCAGATATCCCAAAAAGTCACTTTTCGAGGGAATAAATTTTCAAGTTTGGATTCATTTCGCCGCTAGCAGAGCATATGTGGGATAAGGTGTGTCAAAATTTAAAAAATCATTCCAGACTCATTTGGTATCAAAAAATTTCAAATAATACCTTTCTAAAAAGGGAATTTCATAAACGTTTTAGGAAAAATGCTGGATGGATTTGGAAAAACCGTTTGGTGGGCTTAAAGGGCCCAACCATAATGCATTTTGTTCACTCTAAGGATTTTGGACAGTCTAGGTTTGAAAAATCGTAACTCTTTCATCCAGACTGATCTAGGGATAAACAAGACCTTATTTTAAAGGTGTTGTGACACATGTTCAGAGAAAATATTATAAAATTAACAAAAAATCGTTTTAGACTTTAAAGTGATTTTTCAATTTGTAACAGTGCTACTGCCAGCAAGGAACAAAGTAAAGCAGAGGATATTTCTTATTTTCTTTATGTTTACGGGTCCAAACTTAAGTCATCGACATTCAAACATCCATGAATGAAGGGAAAGAGTGGCATGAGCATCACAAACTCATTTGCACAGCTTCAGAGTATTTTAGGATGATGAAACAACCCATTGATCGTACCACTCAAGGTTTCCACTAAAAAACAAGGCACGAACATTTCGAAAAAAAGTGTAAAGACATTTTCATTGCAATTAGAAGATTTGAGCTCATTTAACTAGGATTCTAGATCTGGAAAACTTAATTTTCCCTGAGATATTTGGCTAACTTTAAGGAAAATGCTAAGGCTAATCCTTATTGGTTGAGGTTAACATGCATGGCTTGGGGAGGTTTCAAAAATCAGTTTTTAATAGCCATAAAATATGCATTTAGACAAAGAGAAGACAATGAACTATAAGGGGATGGCACAAAACATAACTGGGGATGCAAACTTTATCAATGGTCTTGACAAAAAGAGTGTTATGCACTTTGACAAGAAAATGTTATAGGAGCTAAAAATGATAATGATTCATGAAAAGATGCAAGCTAATGTATAAATATGCTTGAAATATGCTAGGCTAATGATTCATACATGGATTAATCATAACAAGATGCATGGATATGGCATAAAATGCATGAGTAAGAGCAATCAAAATAATAAGGATGAAATAAGGTATTTTGCACATCGAAGGGGCGTTAAGGCCAAATCCTAAACTACCACAACCAAAGGCCACAATAATGTATGAGAATCCTAAGAGGGTGATGGAAACATGGAAAGCTCACTAAAATGATGAAGATACTGGAAAATAGAAAATGAAAGTGATAAAGTAAGAAGTTATACTAACAAAACTTCAATTTTGGCTAAATAGTTGGAGCAATAGAGATGGCTTGAATTTTTCTCTTTTCCTTGTTGTTAATAAGCAAGAAAATGAGAGAAACAATGAGGTTTTGGTTCTGGTATGGATGAGGGTGATTTTTAGAATGTGTAATAGTTGGGAATGAGTGTTTTAGGGCTATTTTTGGGTGGTGAGTGAAGAGCTACAGGATTCTAGTTTTTTTAGTTTAGGAATGTGTTTTGCAAGCTAAAAATGAGCTAGAATCTAACCTTTTCTAGCTGAGATTTAAGTGGTCTATCTATACCAGCATTTTGGAGCCAATTTAGAAGCGTTTTTGGTCATTTCTCAAAGGGGACAAAGTGATGTCAGCTTAGTGGCTACAGAATGGTTGTAGGAAGCAATTTGCTACCAATGTGATGGACATAGGATGGCTGGTTTAAATGCTGAAATGATTTTCCAGCAAATAAGGTGGCTGATGGTGACCTTGGTCAATAAACTGAGAAGAAGTAGGGTAATCATGTGACATTAACCTTTTTTTATCTAATTTAAACTTCAAAAATATTTTGATTAATTCAAAAGTCTAAATTCGTAGTTTGATATGGGTTTTGATCTTTTAATGCAAAGAAATTAGTTAAAATCGAGTTTTTGATTAATGGTGGACGAGTCAAAAATGCCCAGACCATGAAAAATAGCCTGTATGTATCTATACATTGCAAAATGTATCGATACATTTGCTCTAAAAACCCTGAGTGTATCGATACAATGAACGTTGTATCTATACAATGATCATTGTGTCGACACTATAACCATTATATTAATACTATAAACCATTGTATCGATACATGTTGATATGTATCGATACATTTCTTTACAGAATGCATATGTTGGCCTAGTATCGATCAATGAGCTCCTGTATCGATACATAAGCTTATGTATTGATACATTTACATTTTGTATCGATACAAATAGGGACATTTCAAATTTTTGGCATGTTGGAGCATTGTATCGATACATAAGAACCATGTATCGATACATTTAAGAAAAATTATGAATTTTCGCATATATATTTTATCCTCGGACATCTTGAACTGCGTCATTTGATGCCATATATTTGCATTTACCTTTGATATGATCCATAAGCCTAGTTGACCTCCTCAACATATCATCGCCCACTCTCACATCCATGCCCTAAGTTTCTAAAATTTAGCCTGAACAAAATAAGGTGTCTACACTTGTGACCATAAATAGCGATAAGTTGGTTGATTGCTTTACGCGGAGAATACAAAGTAAGGTATTGCTTTTATTCTAAAAGTAAATGATTGTTTAATGAGGTTAGTTGCGAAAAGGTTTGGAAAGGTATGTGGAGTGCTATTTAAGAACTATTTTAGTTGGCGGTTATAAGAAAGTTTCCTATTCTTGTTGGCTATTATAACCTAAGTATAGTAAGTCTATAGAGGTTATAGGTCTCGATTATAGTCTCAATAATTGATTCCACCATTAACAAAGACAAGGGATTTGGCCAAAAGATATGTTAATAGCCGTAAGGTTTTCAATCTGGCCGTAGACACGTCTCTAAGCTTTTTCAACTATCTTGTGGACGAGGTTGTTCTATTGGTGGTAGCGGGTAAAATCTTAAATGTTAGAGACATCTTATCTTTTAGCTAATCAAACCTCGTGTACATGGTTATTCTCTCGGTAGTAGTAGGTAAAAGGTTGGAGACATCTTATCTTTTAGCTAATCAGCAAATGCTACCTATTGATATTGTAACTAAAAGAGTAATGTTATGTATTATGTATGTAAATGGTAAAAAAATAATATTATATACTGGATAAACTTTGTATCTTTTATGAACATTGATAATAATAAAAAGAGTTTTTGTTTACTTTAAGCATGTTTAATATTTTTGCATGTATGTGCAGAAGCATATTTTAGATCCTTGGTTATGACTTCTATCCCATCTTTTGTTAGTTGTGTTAATGGTTGTTGTAGGGCAATGTTCCTTTATAATTTTTATTATGTATGGATATGGTGAAATGATTTGACTGTATACCTAAACTTTGGGGAAAAAAGTAAGATGTTTAAGAAGGATTTGAGATTTTGTCAGTTTTAAATTTTAAATTTCCTGCAGTATTGATGACATCTTACTCGGTTGTTTTATTAGAAATTGTAGCATTTATTTAGGAACACGTTAGTCTGTTTCATTTACACGCGAGTTACATCATTCTATTAACTCACATCTTAGACTGTTTCATGCTATTGTATTAATGCATGCGTTATACCATTCCATTTATGCGTGTGTTACATAGGTTCCATAAAAAGCATTTAGAAAGGTCATACCGATTAATATTAAAACCATTAAAGAGTTTTTCTTATAGACTTAGCCAAGAACTGGTCTTTGTTTTCCCTTTTCCTTGTAAGACAGTGATGATTTATCTTTGCATTGATTGTGGTTTATCTTTGTGCTGATTAGGATTTATCATTCTATAGATTTTATCAAGGACTATCATAAGTTTGTGTTTTTATTTGTAGTATGTTGTGTTTGTTATTTGAACAAGAAAAACTTAGAAAGAAGTTTAGTAACAAGTAATCTTTATTTCCTTGTTGGTATTTTTATTTGTGTTTCGCTGAAATGAGGGAGAATAGAGTGAAAATAAGTTACAAGAAAGATATTGGTGATTAATATCGTACCTTTATTGTTGTTGGTAGTAATAAAGGTTTTAGTGGGATTGTGAAACCAGCACTGTGTAGCTAGCAGATTGGGAGGTGCTGTATAATACTTATATATATCTAGGCAAGTGTTGATTACATTGTCACTATGTTAGGGTTTGACCATCTAAATTACTGATACGACACTAATGTTTCAGGTTCGAGTATCGATGGAAAAATATTGCTTTAAATGTTAGGAACATGAGCTTTTTTTTTGAGCATATGTTATAAGCTGGTTTTTATTTACCTTTTAATGTTTTTTTGGTACGTGCTTAAAAGATCACAAGGTTACGGTGGCATAGTTCATAGATGCAACCTGTTGTATCATGATTTCATACTTTATTGACTGTCATGTTAGAGTGGATGTACTGTATTCCATGACATTGCATGATCTATACAATTAAAAAAGAGGGTATCTATGGGTATCTATGCCTTCGCCATAATTCCTTTATATAGAATTGAGGATTTGAAATCCATGAGCAAGGAAAGGAATGCAAAGCTCATATTGATGGGGTTATTGGTAGAATATAACAAGTAGGCCTTTAGCACTTATATTATCTCAAGTTGGGATAGCTTTAAGAAGAAGAATGACTTAGGGAGAAATTAATTATGTTAGAATCTGAAGAAAAGTGCTCCAATAGAGGTAATCACTTCATTGAGCCATAATTATTGTGTTGTTATGGCTGGTTGGATCCATTGGCGGCAGAATGTAAGTATGATAGTTGGGGATAATAAATAGCAAAGTAAAATTTATTTGCCTATTATTTATTCAAGTGAACCTATAATTTTGTTTACCATTCCTTAGGTGAATTGCTATTTAAGTTTTCGTAGGTTTAGGAGGAATAATTGTAAATTGTTGAAGCTTGGTTTGATAGAAACTTGGTGAGAATTTTTTTGGCGAAGTTCTAGGATGTTTTTAAGTTATTGCTTTTTTATTGCATTGTGTAGTTTTGCATTTATTATCGTTTAATACTGCATGTGTTAGGTCTTACGCTGTTGATTTTCTCTTTAACTTTATAGATTGTAGAATGTACCCTTTATTTGCCAAGTTTACTGAAGCTGAGCAGGCTGTATTAAGAAATCAACAATGACATCTGGGAAGTCATATGCAAAGAAGCTTTGGTTGGGAATATTCTAATGCCTGCTTTAACAAGGAAGAGTCCCATTGTGCCTTTAATTAGTAAAAAAAATATGCCTACTATGATGGAGCCCATTGCAGTTAGTAATGAGGGAATTTACAAGGGAGACAATAGTGGAGTTATCGTAGGAAGACCTAGCAAGGGTCCTGTAGAAGTGTATTCAATAGTTGTTCCTGTAGTACTTGTTATAGCAGTAGATGTGTCTACCGATGTTGAGGCGAAGGTTCTATCCTTCTAGTTGACTTTCTAGTAAGTGGTTTCAGATCATTGCATTAAAGTCGGGTGAGGTTTTTCGTTGGCAGTCTCAGTTTGAACATGACATTCCTTTGGAGATTGCAAAATTCTCTTGGGTTCAGTAATATATTCCTTTTAAGCCTCTAAAGGCTTTAAGGGGAGAAAGTTTTTTCTTTACAACGTATGCTCTTAGCTCATTAGGTTAAGCTAAGTATAGAATTAACTAGTTTACATTGTTCATTGTCCTAATGCTAAAAATAGCATTAGATATTAGTTTTTTTTATCCTTCTTGTTATCTTTTGCTTTATATGAGAAGAGGAAATCATTAAAGCGTGCTCAACAATGCCTTAAGTCTACTGTTTATGACTTAGATCAAAATGAATAGGAACTTGTTTCTTGAATTAGGGATTTGTAAAAGGATTGGAAGATGCTAAAGGCAAATTAGTGGCCATAAAGGAGTCTTATGATGTTAAGGTGGCTCAGGTCGACAAATTTGCGAGGCTAAGGTTTCTAACTTGATTGTCTGAAGGGGCTAACTGAGGATAAGTTAGCCCTTAAGGAATGTTAGCTAACCAAAAGTTTAAGCGAGGTTGGGTTGAAGAAGGCTCATACTGGTGAAGTGAATGTTACCTTTAGATTGTAGGGTGTGGATTTTAATGCCTTAATAGATTACCCTAAAGAAAAGGGCCCTATTATTCCTTCTTCTAATACGTTGAACGCATGGCAGGATCAATTGCGTGAGTCCCCCTCCTATTTAGAGGGTGTACCTATGACGCCACTTCTAAATGTGCTTGTTGAGATTAAGATACCTCAGAAGCTTGGTGAAAAGAATGTTGGCAATAATGTAGCCATGGAGAGGGTTGATACTGTTATTGGCAATGGTAAGGCCAAGGAAATAGGTAATGAAGAAGGCAAAGTTAGGGAAAATGAGGATGTTGCTAGTGGTGGGCCTAGTGTACAATTTAAGTATGTTATCATTATTATTTTGTGTAAGGGACTATGATTGAAATAAATAAATATATAGTTTCATTAACATCATTGAATTCCCTTACTATGGTTGTCAATAAAATTACTTATTTTAACCTCGTCAAAAGTAAAAATATTTAGATCCTTTTTTAGTGAAGACTAACAATATCAAGAACCTAGGCTCTTGGATGAAAAGATGAAAAAATCTATCAAATAGGGTCTTTAGCATTTGCCACTCGGTGACAAGATCTATTTATTTATGCTGATGCTTATACAAAATGATGTTTCCTGATTGCTTCAACTAAAAAAAAAATCATTTAACCATTAAAATGGTCATTGAATTCATCACAATCCAAAACAAATGGATGCTTAGATCCTATATCTATTAAACACAAATTTGCAAGATAAATTCAATTTAAATTTGAATTAAACCAAAATAAACAAAAAAATAATATTTGAACAAGTGATCCAAATATAAAACTTACAGTATATACAAACAGAGACCAATCTCTGAACTATCGATAGCAGTTTTTTTCCAATAAAAACCTTCACTTTTACAGCTAGCCAAGAGGCCAAACCCTCAAACAAAATGATCTTCACTTATACCAAAAAAAGGATAATACACGCAAAGAAAATTTCTTGCAATGCCTTTTTCATTTTTCGTTTCCAAATATATTTTTTTCAAAGTATGAAAGATCCATAATAAAAGATTAAAGGCAAATCCTTTGTCACTTTCTTATGTTTATAAATCCTCTATTACTTGTTCAATTTGTCTTTATGCATTATCTGTACAAGGCGAGATGATCTTGATTGCTTGCAACACTTGTTTTATTTAGATCCTTAAACAGCGAAGTAATCTCTTTTAGTCTAATATAATATTTTGTCAATTTTGAATTTTAAATTTAGGGCGGTAATTATAACCCATTATGCAGCCATTTTATGTATTAGACAAGCCTTGCATGTTGTAAAACCATGATAGCAATAAAAAGCTTTTTTTATGGTTCTTATTGATTTATTCTGAAGGTTACCATATCATACTATTTCAATATGGTTTGTTGTGTTTAATAGGTAAAGCACGTTGTTTGTATATTTTATACGCTATCTCTATTGTCATGATTAGCATTAGGCGAAATGATTTTATATAATGAATATGTTTGGATATAACAACATACTTGCATTACGTGCTCCACGTCTATTGTCTAGATATAATAATGTTATTTTATCACGTCTTTAGTCTATTTTACATAGATATGGCTATGTGACTTCTATTCTACATATGTACGTTAGGGGAAAAAGGAAAAGTTTGAAGGTTAGGGGAAAAAGGGAAAGTTTGAGTATGATTAGATGTAAGGCTCTGTGACTTCCATTTTCTTTATTTAAAAAATTAATTTCCACTTTCTTATTTGAAAAAAAAACTATTAATTTTCAAATTTAATAAATTATTTTTTGAAAAAAATTGAAAGAAGAATTATACCCCTTTTATAGGTTTGTGAAGATTTAGTTGATTACGATTTGACACATGTTGAAAGAGGATTAATTTTGAATACTATAAGATCAAGTCCTTGCAGTTTTGGTTGATTTGCTCTCAAGCTATAAATAGAGGGTAAGTTACCTATTTGTGGTATATAGGAGGATACAATGCGAGGTATTTAGCTTTTAGTCTAAAAAAGAGTATATTGACGACAAGAAAGTATTGACAAGATTAATTTGAGACAGTTTGGAAAAATGTATGGAGCATTGTTTGAGAACTATTTTTATTGGTTGTTATAAGGAATTCTTCTATTTTTATTAGCTGTTATAACCTATGTTGGATTTGGTCCAAAAGGGTATTAACTGCAGTGTGGCCTTCATTGTGGCTGTAGATGTGTCACTTTGCGTCTTTTACAACTTGGTGGTTATGTAGCTGCGATGCCATGCTTCTTTGGCATAGATTGTAGCTTTACTGTTTATAAATTGTCTCCACCCTTTTATGGGCCATTTCATGTTGTTGCCCTAGTCTGGTTGAGAAATCCTCGATTAGGCAATGGATGTTGAAATTTTGGTTTGATTGAGTTTTTGGTCATGCTAATCTTTAGGACAATTGCAAATGGTAGCTTGAAGAATGTAGATATCATGTCTTTCAGTTAATGAAGACAGCTGCTCATCCGCATCATAGTCGAAAATCTACCATTGTGCATTGAGTACGTAGTTGGTAAAGAGATATCGTTTTGTTTCAGAAAACCCTTGTATCCTATAAATGTGCTTTTATTTATTAATGAAAAGGGAAAATTATTTAATACATTGTCGGTAGAGTTAAAAAAGACCACAAACAGTTATATAAGATGATATATGTACTTTTTTTAAAATCACTAACAATGTTTCAAATAATCATTTATGAAAATTTTTTTCGCCAAGTTACATTTGCGTGTATAAAACATATGTATTTTATACAACTATTATTATGGATTTTGTTCTAATATTAATTTATTAAGAATGTATTGTTTTTTGCTATTATTTTCAGTGTTTATTAATTGGTTTTATTTATTTATGCTAATGGTTATAGTATTGAGCCATTTTCTGATGGTCCCTGACTTTTTAATGATGAAGTGATTTATTTTTGCCTCTAATATGTTGTCTCCGAGTAATTGGTCTATGTGTATTGTCTGCATATGGCAAGATAATTTGACAATGAGTTTTATATCTTTGACAATGATTATTACGCATTACGCAGCCGTTTTATGTATTAGGAGAGCAGTATATGTTGTAAAAGTTTCAATATGAATGAAAAATTTTATGGTTTTTCTCAATTTATTTATCTTGAGGGTTACCATATTATAGTATTTTATCATGGTTCTTTTTGTATTTCATGAGTGATCTTTGTTGAGATGCTTCATATATCAAAAGGCAATATTCGTCACCATTTTTTTGAAGCTTGCTTAGATATAACGACATACCTGTATCACTTGCCCAATGTAGGTTAGCAAAAGAGGAGGAAGTTTGGCTATGATTAGACATTTTATAGGTGCTAGATTTTAAATTTCTTGTAGTAATCAACTAAATGTTATGCTTTGGACAAGCATTCTGTGTATTCCATCTTACATGTACAATATAAAAGTGAGTATGAAGTCTGATTATGATTGGATATTTTGTTAGTTTTGAAATTTAAATTGATGGAATTATTATAATGCTTTACGCAGTCATTTTGTAAGAAGTTATATTGTTCTATGCAGGCACATGTTACGTTATCTTGTTTGTACACTCATTACACATGTTTTGGAAAAAAGCATCTAAAAAAGTTATATTGATTCATAATATAATTGCAGCAGAACTTTTTAATTACCTTAGTTGGTCACATGCCCTTTTTTCTTTCTTTTTTGTAAGAGCGCAATGATTCATCTTTTGTATTGAGTAAGGGTTCATTAATATTAGGGATTTTTTTGTTTAAATAATTGTAAGTTTGCATTGGTGTTCTTGGTGTTTCACATTTGTAATTCGAGCGAGACAAGGTCAAGAGAAAAGTTGTTAATAGGTTACCTCTACTTTTTTTGGTGTTTTTATTTATACTTTTTCAAAATAAGTGGAAGTAGTGAAGAATTTAGTGGGAAGGGTAGTAGCAATGAATCACGTGCCTTTATCACTGTTGGTAGTGGTGAGGGTTCAACAGGGCTAGTGAATCCAACGCTGCACATCTAGAGGATTTTCAAGTTCCTTTTGGTTGCAACATATCCACAGCTTCGTTAAGAAACTTATAGTTAGATAGAGGTTGGCTACACCAAATTATCAATGTGGTATTGGATGCCTAAATAGTATTGCTTTGAATGGGAGAGACTTGCGCTTTTTGAGCACACGTTTCAGGCTAGCTTTCATTTACCTCTTAATCATTTTTTTACTACATGCTTGTAAGGGTTCGGATTGCAGTGGCTCAGTTCACAAGCGCTATATGGTATATAATAATGCTTATTTCATTCATTGTCATATTAAGGGAGATATACCTTACTTTGTTATGTTACACCATCTGCATCAAGTAAAGAAGAAGGGTATCTATAGGTATTTGGCTTCTCATCATTGTAGGTAGCGAGTGGTGAGAAATTTTAATAACAATCGTCTTATCATATAAACTTATTTTTTTCAATTACCCTATTGTTTAAGGACAAATGGCCTTTTCATGTTGGTGGGGCTTAATTCCTTTAGACAAGACTGAAGATTTGAAACCCATGAAAGATGAGGAAAATGTATAGTTTGAAATTTATCGGTTTGGGTGTACTATCGATGATATACAAATGGCAACAAACTAAAATATCCATTGTTATTATTTAGAAGGTAGGAATCCCAATGTCGTGACACTTTAATTTAAAAAATTCATGACCTAGTTGCATAGTAATCCATTGCTGGAGAATGGGGAAGATGATTTGTCAATGTGCTCTCTTAGACGTTCATCGGATGTCTTTGAAGTAAGAGGATAAGTTCAATGTGGTGGTCATGGTCATGGTAGTTCTAGTGGAAAGATTGGAGGAAATGGTACTCAAAGGCTCGATTTTGTAGGGCCTTCTTTTTTTTACCTTGCCTTGAACTGGGCAGACTATTGAAAGACCAATTATGTCATTGCATGTAGCCAGACGACTGTTAAAAGGCTGATTTCCATGAAGCCTTCTGTAAGGCATGTTGTTGGAAGACCAATTCCTGCATTACCTCAAGCAGGCTAGATGCTAGTTATTGGATGGGGAAAATATCCAAGAAAAAGTTTATTGCAGTGAAGTCTAATGAAGAAGGCTCCAATGAAGGTAATAATTGAACTTGAGTTTTTACCATTGCATTTTTATTGTTAATGGAATATATTCGTTATATATTGAGGCAGTAATGACCAAGATGGTTATTAGTCGTGTGGAATTTGTCATTTAGAATTCTATAAAGTTGATGAGACATTGTTGAAAGTAGTTCAATTCATTTGGCTAATTGATCTGAATAGTTTGATTTTGCTTTCATGTTGATTGGTTTGGGTTTAAGGGAAAGAACTTATGGTGAGATAGCGTGATACCTTATTGTCACTGATTTTTATTTTATCCTATGGCTACATTTATGGTAGTTTAATTTTTGCATGTGGGATTTAAACTTATCTTTTGTCTTTTTACTCTGTAGATCACAGTGTGGACCCTTTGTTGGCTAAGTTTATTGGAGCTGGCTGGTTTGGTGCAGAGAAGCTGACAACAATATCCGAAAAGCCATCTCCAAAAAAAATGAAGATTAGGAAATATTACTATACCTGCTTCAACAACAAGAGTTCCTATTATGCCTTTGATTAGGAAGACAATTGCTCCAGTTGTTGTGCAGCCCTTCATAGCCAGTAGCAAAGAGGGTGAGCAAAAGGGTAATAATGAGGTCAATGAAAGAAGAATTGGTAAGAGTTTTGTAGAAAAGTTTCATATAATGGTTCGTGCAGTTTCTATTGTAGGAGAAAGCTTATTCACTGATCACGATTCGTTCTCTCCACATAACATTCCTGAAAATGGTTCTAGTACCGTTTTGATATGGTTGGGTGATGAATTCCACTAGTGGGTTGGGCTAGAGAATGATATTCCCTTTAATATGTAGAAGACAATATCTTGGGTTCAACAATGTATTCTGCCAAAACCTTTGGAGACCTTAAGACAAGAAAGTTTTTCTTCCTTCCGAGCACTATTGGCTCACCAGGTTGAGGTAAGCAGAGTTCGGATGCATTTACTTTTTTACTAAACCTATTGTTATGAATAATATTTGTTTTTAAGTTTTTGTTTCCTGTAGTCCTTATTGCTCTTATTTGCCTCATATGAGAAGGGTGAGTCATCAAGCCATGCTCAACAACATCTCAAATCAGTTGTTCATCACTTACAAAAAAATAATAGACATTTGGTTTCTCAAATCACAAATTTGGAAAAAAAGTTAGAAAATGTCAAAAGTGAAATGTCAAAAGTGATGTGGATGTTGTAAAATAATCATGTGATATCAAGTTTGCTCTAGCAAAAAAGACTTGCGAGGCTAAGATCTAGAGCTTGAAAGTTTAAAAAGGTTTGCCAAAGAAAAGTTTATCGCAAATGAAAGTTAGCTTAATAAAGCTTTAAACAAGGTGGATGGCCTGAAATGAGAAATAGAGAGGCTCAAAAGGGCTCATGTTGCAAGCTAGTACAAACTCTTGCACAAAAATAGTTTTTTTTGTCAGAAGAATCGAATGGTAACCTTGGTATAACTCAGTTGTATCTTAGTCCTCTGGATCTTAGCAGGGTGGACTTCAATGCACTAACAGAATATACCCAAGAGGTTGACCCTATTTTTCCTTTTGCATACATTTTGAATGCATGGTGGGATCAATTGCAAGAGTCTCCATCTAGTTTAGAAGGTGTACCATGACACCACTTCTAGAAAAGCCTTCTAACATTGGAGTAGCTGAGTTTGCTGAAAGGAATGCTGATAGTGGTAGTGTTACAAAGAAGGCCAATCCTATCAAAGATGGTAATAGGGCTTGGGAAATGGTAGCTAAGAGGGATAAAGTTAAAGGACATAATAAGACTATTGATGGTGGCTCTAATGTTTAATTTGAGTTTGGTATTTTAATAGTTTTGTAAACAATTATAAGAGGTATACATATATGTTTTGTTTTATTCTGATTATTATTCCTTTTGTTTGTTTTCATAGTGATTTTAAGCTTTAGGCCTTAAAAAATGTTAAAGTCTAAGCCCATGGGTAATTATGATATGATAAATATAGTCTTTTTT
>JBBYHL010159521.1:0-11199 GCA_038381835.1 Adansonia madagascariensis | reverse complement strand
AGGATTATACCTGTTAATTAATAATATAATCATTAAAGAATTTTTTATAACCTTAACAGGCACTGGCCTTTGTTTTGTTTTTTTTTTTTTTTTTTTGTAAGACCGCTAAGATTTATCTTTATGTTGATTGAGGCTCTATATATAATGTAGATTTTCTCAAGAACGGTTATAAGTTTATGTTCATGTTTATAATGTCATGTGTCTCTTATTTGAGGGAGGAAAAGTTAAACAGAAGATTAGTAATAGGCAATTTCTATTTTTTTACTTATATTTTTGCTTGTGTTTTGCTCGAATAAGGGAGAACATGGACGAAATAAGCCATAGGCAAGATAGCAGTGACGAATATCATGGCCTTGTTGTTGTTGATGGCAACGAGGGTTTTAGCAACAATAGTAAAACCCATGCTATACAACTAGTGAATTATGAGATGCATTATGATGCTGATATATCAAAGTAAACATTGATTGTGTCATTGTTGCATTGGGGTTTGACCATTCTTAATTACTGTACAGCATTAGCATTCCTCACTTCAGGTGCGGCACATTAAATGAGAGAAATGTGTGCTTTTTTGAGGACATGTTTGTGACTAGTTTTCCTTTATACCACTTAACCAATTTTTCACTTCATGCTTGGAAGGTTATAGGGTTAAAACGACGCATTTTATAGGTGCAACATGGTGTCTCATGGTTTTGTATTCATTGATTGCCTTATTAAATGGGATATACAATATTTTATAGTATTGCATCATTTATATTGGTTAAAAAAGAGGGGTATTTATGCCTTCGCCATCATGGACTAAAGGTGGTGAGAAATGTGAACTATAATCACCATATAATGTAGACTCATTTTTTCTATGTGAGTTTATTGCTCAAGGATGAATAACCCTTCCGTATACAATGAGGGCCAATATCTTTAGACAAGACTGAGGATTTGGAATCCATGAGTGAGGAATGGCACATATAGTTTAAAGTTTATTGTTCCATGCATATTATTGATTACCCATAAACAGTGATAGATTGGAATGTATATCACTATTGTTTGGAAGGTAGGAGTCCCAACATTGTTGCTTTTAAGTTTAGAAATAGCAAGGCATAATTGATAAGCAATCTATGGCTGAAGAATAGGGAAGATAAGCTGTCAATGCGTCTTATAAGCCATTTGCCGAACATATTTGCCATTAGGGCAATAGGTCAATGAGGATGCTATGTTTGCAGGATCCTTAGTTCCTACCTTGCCTTAAACAAAAAGAGCATTGGTAAGGGCATCACTAGTGGGCCTTTGCTCCTTGCATCATTTTAAACTAGGACAACTTTAGGGAGAGGTAGGGGGTATTAGTCAATAGGTGCCTCTTATGGAAAATTAATTATGGAGAAGTTTGGTTAAAACAACTTTGATGAATGTAGCCATTTCAATAGGCCATAATTATTGCATTCTTAGGGATGGTTTAATCCGTTGATAGAAGATTATTGGTAGGATGATAGTTGAGAATGGTAAATTAAGAAGAGAAGTTTGCTAGCTCAACGCTTGTTTAGATAAAGTGATATTTTCGTCTATTGTTATCGATCTTATTGATTCAGCTAAGGTTTGGCAAGAATTTTTTTGGCGAAGTGCTCAGATGTTTTGTGTTTTTTCTTTTTTATTGCATCGTGTGGTTTAATTCTGCTTGTGTAAGGTCTTTACCTATTTATTTTTCCTTTCATTTCTTAGATTATGAATGGACCCCCTGTTTGCCAAGCATGTTAGAGTTGAGAAGGGTGGTGTTAAGAAGTCAATAGCAATATCTAGGAAAATATTTGTAAAGAACCCTAGATTGGCCAATATTCCTATGCCAGCTTCAACCAAAAAAAGTCTTATTGCGCTTTTAATTAGGACTAGAAACATGTTCACTATGGTAGAAACTGTTGCAGCTAGTAATGAAGGAGGGAATCGAGCAGAGGAACGACAACAGAGTTACCACAAGAGAACAAAGTAAGGGTCCTATAAAAGAGCATTCAATAGTGGTCCCCATAATTCCTACTGTGGGGGGTAAATTTATCTTTCCATACTAGGGGTAATGGATCTATCCCTCTAGATGACCTCATGCATTAAAATTACGCAAGGTTTTCCGTTAGCAATCTGAGTTCTAGCATGGCATTCTTCTAGAGATTTCAAAGACAGTGTCTTGGGTTCAACAACATATTTCTCTTGAGCCTTTAGAGGCCTTGAGAGAAGAAAGTTTTCTTTCTCTACACTTTTAGCTCATTAGGTTGAGGTAATTAGAGAATAAATTAGTTCACCTTTTTTTTTATCCTAATATTGAGAATAATGTTTTATATTAATTTTTTGTTTTTTTTTACAGTCTTACCTATTGTCTGTTATTTCATATGAGAAGGGGGAATCATCGATCTGTGCTTAGCTACCTTAAGTCCTCTGTCCATGACTTAGAGCAAAATGAAGGGGAATTCGTTTCTTGAATTGTGAATTTAGAAAATGACTTGAAAGATGCTAAAGGCGATTGGCTACTATGAAGGAGTCTTGTGATGTTAAAGTGGCTCTGGCGAATAAAACTTGTAAAGCTAAGGTTGTTGAGCTTAATCATCTAAAATGGTTAGCTAAAAAGAAATTGCCCTGAAGAAAGGTCAGTAAACCAATAGTTTAAGCAAGATGAAGGGCTTAAAGCGAGAGATTTGGAGCGTAAGAAAGCTTGTATTGCTGAAACGGATGGTATCCTTGCAAAGATGCAATTATTTTGCCATACATACTAGATGGTGACTTTGGCTATAACTCAATTGTACTTTGGTCCTTTTGATTTTAGGGGTTTGGATTTTAATGCCTTAATAGATTATGCCGATAAGGTGAATCCTATTTTTCCTTCATTTGACACTTGAATGCACAGCAGGATCAATTGTGCGAGTCCCCGTTCAACTTAAAAGGTCTACCTATGATGATGCCTCTAAAGGTGTTTGCTAAGTTTGAGATATCTCAAAAGCTTGCTAAAGATAATATTGGTGGTGAAGCAACCATAGGGACAACTGATTCTGTTATTGGCGATACGGGGGCCAAGGAAATGGGTAACATGGAAGTCAAAGTTAAGGAAGATGATGTTGTTAGTGGTAGCCTTAGTGTATGAATATATGATTGAAGTATGTTACTTTTATATTTTTTTAAAGACTATATATAGTTTCATTAAACCATTAAAATAGTCCTTGAATTCACCATTACCCAAAAGAAATGGATGCTCAGATCCATTATCTATTAAACATAAATTTATAAGATAAATAAATTTAATTTAAATTTGAGTCAAATAAAAAAAATAAATAACAAAAATGCTCTTTGAACGAGCGATGGGACATAATTGGTAAAATATAATACATGCGAAGCGAATGTTTAGCTATCCAAATGGTCAAACACTCTTTGAACACCTTTGATAATCTTTGAATCAATAATAGTATTTAGCTATCCAAGTGGTCAAATACTCAGAACAAAATGTTTGTTCAATTGTACAAAAAAAGACTAGTAAATAGGAAGTAATCTTTTTGCAATACCCTTTTTTCTTCCTTTGCAAATCCATTCTTCAAATGCATGAAAGATTCGCAATAAAAGAGTAGAGATAAATCCTCGATAGCTTTCTCATTTTTATAAATCTTCTATTTCTTGTTTAATTTTTTTGTGGTCATTGTTTAGGTACGATGATATAATTTGGCCATGTACGATACTTGTTTTTTTTAGGTCTATAAATAGTGAAGTAATTTATTTTAGTACGATATAATATTCTATCAAATTTGAATTTTAAATTTCATATAGTAAGTATAATTCATTACTTAGCCGTTTGTGCAGAACCCTATATGTTATTAAAGTATGATATCAATAAAAGGTTTTTTTGTTTGTGTCTATGGACTTATTCTAAGGATAATGGTATTATAGTATTTCATATGGTTTGCCTTAAGGGAAATGACTTCGTAGCAATCTTTTCAAACATATCTGAATATAACGATGCACATGTATCACTTGCTATACATCTGTTGTCTGGATACAGCCATGTAATTTTATCATGTTGCTAGTTGGTTTAATATGGATATGGTCATCTGATTTCCAATATACATTTATAGGTTAAGAGGGGATGTTTAAGTGTAATTTGATATATGGTGGTGTAATTTCCATTTTTTTATTTGGAAAAATAACTTTTACTTTTTTAGTTCAAAAAATAATCTCGTTTAAAATTTTAATATATTATTTTTGGAAAAATTAAAAAGAAAAATTTACACCCATTTTTACAGATCTGAGAAAATCTAGCTAATTATGATTTGACTTTAGGCTTTCCATTTTTTGAAGGTATTTGGTAGGATCATATTAGAGTTAAGAAAATACTTGACGCAATAGTGGCATGTAGTTAAAAAATAATCTATCTCTTTAAATTTTAATATATTATTTTTAGAAAAAATTAGAAGAAAAAATTTGCATCCACTTTTATAAGTTTGTGAAAATCTAGCTAATTACGATTTGACCTTGGGCTTTCCATTTTTTAAGAGTATTTGGTGGAATTAGATTAGAGTTGTTAAGAAAATATCTAATGTAATAGGGTAAGTAAGACACACGTTGAAAGGGATTGAATTCTACGTTATGAGATCAAATTCGTACAATAGCATTTGATTTGCCTTGGGGATATAAATAAGGTATAAATTAACTAACTAGGCTATACATAAGGATATAATCCAAGGCATTGAGCTTTTAGTCTAAAGAAAGCATAGATGAGATTAATTCTGAGATGGTCTAGAAAGGTGTATGAAGTATTGTTCGAAAATTATTTTTGTTGGCTATTATAAGGAAATCCTCTGTGCTGTCTTAACTTACATCCATCAAGGTTATAGGCGTGGCATGTAGTTTTAGTGATCGATGGCATTGGCAGCAAATAGAAAGGATTGGCCTGGAAGGGTATTGATGATGGTAAGGTTTTCAATTTGGCCGTAAATGTATCACTTCACATCTTCCACCACTTACTAGTTATGTAGTAATGATGACCATGCTGTTTTACTGTGGATTGTAGCTTCACTGTTTACAAATCGTCTTCACCCTTTTCTATGGGTGATGACATGCTATTACCCTAAAGCAGTTTAAAATCCTAAATTGGGTAACAAATGTTGAAAATTTAGTTTGACAAAGTTTCTGCTCATGCCAATCTTCAAGAGAATTGCATATGGCAGCTTGAAGATTGCAGTCATCTATGTCTTTGAGCTAATAAAAAGACACCTATCCATACTTTAGCTAAAATTATACCATTGTGTATTATGTATGTAATTGGTAAAGAAATATCATTTTGTTTTAGAAAAGCCTTATATCCTGTAAATGTTCTTTTGTTTATTAATGAAAAAATGGAAAATTATTTGATATACTATCAATATAGTTAAAAACTCCATAAACAGTGTTAGTAGCATAATACATGTCCTTTTTTTAACTTCACTAATAGTGTTTCAAATAATCATTCATGAAAAAGTTTTTTTTTTGGCTAAGCTATATTTGTGAGTACACACATATGTATTTTATGCAACTATAATTATGTTCTTTGTTGCACCATTAATTTGTTGAAGCTGCATAGTTTCACGCTACTATTATCAATGCTTATGAATTAGCTTTATTTATCTAAGCTAATACTTATCGTTTTGAATTGTTTTGTGGTGGTCCTTGGCGTGTTAATGGTCAAGTGATTTCTTTTAACCTTAAAATATTGTCTCTGATTTTATGTTTACAAATAGTGAAATGAAATAATTAATATTTGAGCGCATTATCTAAAATGGTAAGTAGTTTGACAAGAAGTTTTACATTTTTGGTAGTAACAATTACGCGTTACGTAGTCATTTATGTATTGGAGAAGCACTATATGTTATGGAAGTATTGATATTAATAAAATATTTTTTCTTTATCTCCATTCATTTATTCCTAAGGTTATTGTATTAAAATTTTCCATCATGATTCTTAGCATGTAAAAGGTAAAGTTTGATAGAGCGATTTTTATCATCATTTTTCTGAAGCTTGCTTAGGTATAACGATATAGCACTTGCCCAATGTCTTTTGTCTGATTATGTCGATGTCATTTTATCGCATTGTTATCTATTTTATATCAATATGGCGATATGATTTCTATTCTCCATATGCAGATTTAAGGAAAATAAGAAAATTTAGGTATGATTGGATATTTTTGTTAGTTTTGAATTTTGAATTCATCACAATAATCATGACATTTTAGACAGAGTTTGATGTATTGGAAAAGCCTAGTACATTCAAAAAAGTATTTCATATTAATGAAAAGTTTTTGTTAGCCTATGTTTATTTATATCAAAGGTTAATGTAGTAAGGTAATTTCTAATGGTCGTCCAATGAAAAGAGCGAGGTCTTTTTTTTTTTTGGTCTCTTACATGTGAGTTTAATGACATCCTATGATATGGCAAAATGATTGCATGAGATGGTTGCACAATTTACTCCGTCTAGCTTGGAGAGAGTACCATGACACCACTTCTAGAATAGCTTACTAAGATTGAATCATCTAAGTTTGTTAAAAGGAATGCTCATAGTAATCGTGTTACAAAAAAAGGCCTATTCTGCTAGAGATGGTGATGGGGCTAAGGAAATGGGAAATTAGGGGGATCAAGTTAAGGGATATAAAGATGTTGTTGATGATAACTTTATTGTTTAATTTAAATTCATAATTTCAATAGTTTTGTAAACAATTATAATCGATATAAATTAATATTATTCTAATTAATTGGTCTCTTTTATTATTTTTTCATAGTGATTTTATTTTGTTTCATTGTAAGATCCTTGATTCTTGACCATGGACTAAGGCAACATAATAACTTCTGACACTAATGATCGTCAAAGTCTAAGGCGATATGATAGACTTTGACCCCTTCTATAATGATTAGATAATAACCTTGGAACTTAATAAACTTCCAAAATTTAAAACAAAGGTAGTAGAGATACTATAACCATAGTCATTCACTGATTGTCAAAGTCCTACAAATTTGGTCATAGTGAAATATAGCTTCCATCCCTAACGATATTCAAAGTCTAAAGATTAGGTGATGGCAACATAATAAATATGGGCCTTAGCGTATGGTCGGAGGAGCAACCTTTAAAATCAAAACCCTTACCAATCCAAACTTATGCTTTTACCTCTTCTCTTATTTTTCTCACTAAAAGGTAAGCCATTACTTTTCATCTCTAATATTGTTTCTTTTTGTATTTTTTTCATAATTCAATGATCTTGACTTTTTTCACTTAAAATTGATTTTGTCCCATTCTTTTTTTTTATTGTCAAGGGTAATAAATTGCTCGTTGCATGCGTCTTTTTTAGTCCTTTCTTGTAAAATTAGCAAACAAGCCGCTGATACGTTGTTTGCTTTAGTAATTATTGAACTTTTTATTTTATGTCTTTTAGTTTTTTTTCCTTTATATTGAAATGTTAATGAATGATTGTTATTTATTTATGTTTTTTTTTTAAATAATTGCTGATCAAAGATCACAGAGCAATACAAGCAGCATAAGATTTCTCATTTTAATATAGTTTTTAAGTCATGAATAATATTAATAATTGTTTAAAGCCAAATAAATAGTTGAGCAATTGGATGGTTAACATCAATGTGTTTTCGTTGTGACGATGATTGTTTGTGTAAATTGGATGAATCTTTTTTTGGGTAGTTTAGTATTATAAACTAATTAAATATGATATTTCCTTATTCAGCAAACATCATTCTTATGCGATTTGCATAGGTTTTTAAAAAAGTCATTTTGATAAGTTTATTTCACAATTGCCTCTTTAGCCTAAAATTGATAAACATTTTTCTTTTTTTTTCATAATTACAAATAGGAAATGACCTTTAGAACAAGGTTTGAACAATATGATCAAAGCAGAGCTCAATTCTTTAAGGTTTTCCTTACACCTACCATGGAAACAAATTATTTGGTATTTCCTTTTTTTTTGTCATAAGTCCTTTAGGATTATATATTTCTTCCTGAATCATGTTTTATATAAATGAATTTTTGCTATATACCTATGAGATTTTATTTTGCATGCCATCTACTAATTCTTTTTTTAACAGCAGTTAAGATTTATGAAAATAACTATTGATACCATTTGAATTTCATGTTTATTAATGAGTAATAATATTATATTACATCATTAATAGCTTCTTGTTTAAAATTCTTCACCAACTATTGCCCTAGTTATTTGTTAAATGATTCATGTAAGATTTTAAGATACCAACAACAATCGATATAAGGGGACTTTTAGAAGGAAATGGAAGGCTATATAAAATAAAGATTGTAAGAAATTCTAAAAGAGGTCTTGATTTCACAGACAGATGGTAGAAATTTGTTTAATGACATTCTCTCAAACATGGTGATATCATCTCTTTTAAGTATGATAACATTAGCACATTTTTTCTTTACATTTATGATAAAGCTGCACAATTCTAAGGCCAAAAGACATATTAAAAAGAAAACGTTAGTGCATAATATCTATTTAATATTGTGATTTTGCTTTTCATCATGTTAAACATATCCCCTTTCTTCACCGAATAATAGTTTTTTTTGTGCCTTTTTTTGTCAAAGGTCGATGAACTATCACATCAAAGCTACATCGTCAGAAAATGCTTGAAATGATGCAAGTGAAAGATAAGCAAACAGAGGAAAATGATAAAACATAGTTGAAACTTTGTTCCAAGCATGGGGATGCCCATAAAAGAGAAATAAAAAGGCAAGAGACTGGAGAAAATCCAAAAGGTGAAGAATTTACTTTCTTCTAATGTAAATTGACATATTCAAATGTTGCATCAAGTTATCTCCTAGTGATACATATTTATATATGGTTTTGATTTTTTATCAAAGACAATAACCAATAGCTTATTACATTTTTTACCTAACTAATATAGCATGTTGCTAAAAACTTTGCACTAGAGTATTTACCGCACAAAGAAACCAAATTCACTTTCTTAATCCCACACCTTCGTGGCAGATGGAAAGTGGAGTATATATACACTAGCCAGAGCAAAGCATTTTTGATTGGATGGAAGAAATTTGTATGGGATAACAAGCTCAACATTGGTGACGGTTGTAATTTTTTTAAACTATCAGGATTTAGGGTCATGGTACATATCCACTGAGCTTAAATCTATTCAAAAAGTGACTTTTCTTTAATGCATCATACTTAACGGAACAATAATTAAATACTTTGACTATTACTGTGTTGTCTTTTTTTGTAATTATTATTATTATTATTATTATTATTATTATGATGTTATAAATTCTATAAATGGTCTAACAGACGTTATGTTTAATCTAATTTCTATCACGTATATGCAAGACATCTTTATTAAGGGATAAATAGATTGGATATTTTTTCATGGCTAAAAAATGAAAAAAAAATCGATGAAAAAAAGAACAATGCTTTAGATTATATGTCTCTTTCATTTACCTCCACCAAAAAAAAATTATAATTAAGAACATGATTGTCTATTCTCTAGTCCAATCTTTTGATTGCAAATACTAATCCTCATTAAGGATTAGGTTTTTACTTAAAATCTAAGTCTACTTTTAACCATTCACAAAAGCACTAATTTATAAATATAAATTAAGATCAAAACTTTTTTTCTCAAGAACTAAATAGTCTCCATCAAAAAAAGGTGTAAATCTTAAGTTAGACTTTACTCTTGTTAAGTAAAGTTTTCACCTGTGAATGAAATTTCAGTAAAACTCTTGAAATTTTGATAAAATCATGCCTGTTCATTGCGTAGAATGATAAATAATAAATTTCAATGAAAATTTTCAACTTTGAAAGGAAAAAACACCTAAATTCAAAGAAAAAGATTGCATGATATGATTGTTTAATGCGAGTGATGTGTTTGTTATTAACAAAGTTTAACACCATTTTTAAACCAAGTTAAGGGAGCTTATTGAACAATCAAAACATACTATCTCAAATATTATTGTTGGAACTTCGAAAACAACATAATGTATGGCTGCATTTACATAAATGACAATAAGAAAGCTTTCAAATATATTTTACAAAAGCTTTTTGCAATTATAAAACTTAAAAGAATGCCTACGATAGTCTGTTTAAAAGCTTTTTACGTTAGCAAACAATAAAGCTATTTGCAGCAACAAAAAAACTTAGTGTTGGATATTTATGTTATTTTGTGTCATATTATAATCCATATTGTTGTCATGATAGTGCTAAAAAAAGTAATGGTTTTCTTCGCCGTTTAAAATGCAAAGACAAGGTTGAATAAGACTTCCAAAAACTGTTTGCGAGAGAGAGTTTAATGTTTACAAATAATGATTGTTTACTATAACAGAAGCCACTTTACAATAGAAAGAAATTATATACAACGCTTTTTCTATAATTCATTGAAAGCGCTATATTCATATATTTTGAATAAAAAAACTTTGATGCACCCTTTTATATTATAATAATAGTCTTTTAGATCATTAAAAACAATATAGTTTTTGTTTTAAATTATTTACTTAATTCATTTTAATATCAATCATGGAAAGCCATTACATTACTCATGTACCATTGATCAGATTGGTACCATGTTTTGGACAAGAAGTAAGTTTTTGTATTTCTTATTACTATGCACCAGTTGTACAAAAGACAAGAACAAACACATACTTATAAGCCTACATTTATAGTTGTTTGTTTAAAATGTTGGATTCATGGCACGAAGTTCTACCTTAAACATTGGAAAAGGAAATATTATTAGCCTGTTCATCAGAGATGGGCAGTATATGCTCTGCCACTTATGGAGTAGTTGACATTCTGTGATTCTCTTGAACAAGTTGTACGTACTTCATGAACATTTTCATTATACAATCCTTAAAGATAAGACCAGCTTAAAATCATTTAAAAACTCTCAACACACATCGTTTGCATCTGTTTAACCAAATCCTTACACATGTATTGATACTACATTTTTTCATGATAATTAATATCCACCACATCAATATTTTCGACCTCTTTTAAAAAATTCAATGCAAATTCCAACTTATTTTTCATAGAAATCAGTTAAACTTTCTAAAAAAATCAAGATATTCTAAAAGGTTCATTTATATAATGTCAATAAAAGCCTCTACATAAATTCAATCCTGTTACCTATATTAGCTTTAAATTAATCTTAGTTTTGATATAACTAAAACTTAAGCTTAATTAGCTTGTGTTTAAATATTTTC
>JBBYHL010159411.1:0-30317 GCA_038381835.1 Adansonia madagascariensis | reverse complement strand
AAAGAACAAGTGTATCGATACTATGCATAAAACCCCTCAAATGTATCGATACAAGTGTGTATGTATCGATACAGGCTACTTAGTATCGATGCTCACTCCATGAGTATCGATACAAGGCTTGGCAGTAACCAAGGTTTGTATGAAACCCTCAAATGTATTGATACAAGTGTGTATGTATCAATACAGGCTGCTTAGTATTGATACTTACTCCATGAGTATTGATACAAGGCTTGGCAGTAGCCTAGGTTTGGTTGAAACCCTTATATGTATCGATACAAAGGTATTTGTATCGATATAGCTTGCTTAATATCGATACTCAGACCCCAGTATCGATACAACAGGTTGTAACGGTCACCTTTTTGAATTGTGTATCGATACTATTGGTATTGTATCGATACTATAGCACGTGATTGAACGGAAATAAGCATTTATGAAGGCTACAATGGCTCTCCAACCACCACATTAAATTCCCAACGTCTGAATCAATTTGCAACTATAAATTGAGGTTTCAAACAGTTGAAGAGGTAGAGATACAGATTTTATTGAATCATTGAACAATAAAAGCTCAAAATCATCAAATTCATTATTTTCCACTTGTATCAATTCATACTTTTCAAGTCTATTTGTATCTCATTCATCTTGTACTTAAATTCCAGCAAACACCTTCCTACTAGAGATTCAATTTGTTTGCAAAACACTTCTTTTATTTCACAAAAGAGGTTGTGTGAAAGTGAGTGAAAGTATATGAGAGTTTGGGGTATAATTCTTAAAGTAATTAAAAGGTTCTATCTAAGCCTTAAAAGATAGTTGTGTAAGGTTATACTTTAGCTTTAGTGGTAACAATTTCCTTAGTGAATTGTGAAAATCACTTTGGTAAGAAAGTACCAGGAAGAGCGGACGTAGGTGCCGAGTTAAACCGAACCTCTATACATCCATTGTTGGTCTTTCTCTTCCTTATTTTATCTTTAATTTTCAATTTATTTCAAATTTACAAAGTTTTTATGGAACCAATTCACCCCTCTCTTGGTTCAATCTCCCCTTTAAAGCTAACAAATATGATTTATTTTTATCTGTAAAAATATTTTTGGGGTATCATTATATGAGTTTGAATTTTTTAAGATATGATTTATTTTTATTGGTAAAAGTTTAAATTTGTTTTTTGATTTGATTATATGAGTTCAAATTTTTAAGATATGTTATTTTTATTTTTAAAGGTTTAAATTTGTTTTTTTGGTTGATTATAGGAGTTTAAATTTTTTTAAGGTATGATTTATTTTTGTTTATAAGATTAGTTTTATTTTTTAGATATTTTATCTAAATATGATAAAATTTATTATGATTGCATTAGTGCATTTTTGTTGAAATATTAAGTAATTGTTATTTTAAATGAAAATATAAATTATTTAGTAATGATTAAAGTTATTTTTGTTGTAATTAAGTCTATTTTTTTTGGTGAAATCATGATTGGAAGGAAAGGAGTTGAATTTTAGCTCAAACTATTTAAATATTTTGAAGGTTAATTTATTTCTATTTGTGGAAATCTAGTTTAATTTTTGTTTAAAGGTTAGTAATGATGAATTTAAATAAAAATTGTTGCTATAAGAAAAATTTTGATCAATTCAATGGTTTCATCATCATCATCATCATTGTCGAGATTACAAGAGAATCATATATCGTTAAGGGTATTATCTGAGTTACTAAAATTTCGTTAATCATATATTTAAAACATTATTAATTATAAATTTTATAACTAATAAATTAATGATTTTTTTAACAAGATGCTTGGGTGGTTTTATGGTCTTGGAAAATTTGTTTTGAACCACCAAATTCTTAATCTTAAACTATTTAAGAATATTTGGAACTAACTATGTCGCCTTTCTAAACCAATGTCAATATGAGCATGGACTAATACTTGCATTGATTAAGCAATGGAAATCTTAGACACACACATTTTATTTTCCATGCGGTGAATGCACAATCACCCTAAAGGATATTGCTTGTCAACTAGGACTACTAGTTGATGGCAAGGAAGTAATACGGGGGAGCCCGTTACATTAGGAGGATGTGATTGAAGAATTATTGGGTGTGATCCCTCCAAAAAACTGAATAAATGGCTCAACAATCAAAATGACTTGGTTAAAAGAAACATTCAATAATATCCTTGAAGATGCAACCATAAGGAAAATAGAATATGCTGCTAAAGTATACATTTTACGCTTAATTGGAGTAATGTTAATGCCCGATAAATTTAGGAATTGGTTTCATTTAATATATCTTCCACTTTTGGGAGATATAAGTGAGGTTGGAACTTATAGTTAAGGTTTCGCTTGTCTAGTTATAGTTAAGGTTCCACTTTTGGGATATATAAATGAGGTTGGAACTTATAGTCAAGGGTTCTTGTATAGGAAACTCTACTGTGAAACAATTGGAGGGACCAATGTCATAATGGTTGTTTAATGATGCTACAGTCATGGGCATGGTATCGACTACCATCTCTTGCATTGCAAGTTAGTGTAGATCCCATATACCCACTTAAGTTAAGGTAATAAACTTAAGTATTTAATTTATATTATAACAGTTTCTACTTGCATATTATTAGTTATTATATACATTAAGACATGCATTAATCCCATCTTTCAAATTCCATGCATTAGTTATTAAGATATTAGTAAAAAATGTTGCAAGAAAATTGGAAACTGTAAATTAGATATCTAAGTTTATCACCTTGATGCAAGTGGGTATACGAGATCTACACTAACTAGTGGTGCAAAAGATGGTAGCCTATACCATGCCCATGACTATAGCAGTATTAAATAGCAATTTGTGTCATAGGTCCCTCTAATTATTGCACAGTAAAGTTCCTTATACAAGAACCTTAAATAGGCAAAATCCTAATTATAAGTTCCAATCTCACTCAAATCTCCCAAAAGTAGAAAATACATTAAATGAACTTAATTCCTAGATTTATCAGGTATTTAACATTACTCCAATTAAGTGTAAAATGTATGCTTTAGCAAGACATTCTATTTGCCATCCAATTACATCTTTAGGAATATTCTTCAATGTTTCAACCAAGTCATTTTGACTATTGAGCCATTTATACAATCTCCTAGAGGGGTTACACTCAATAAATCTTCAAACACATCCTCCTAATGTAGTAGGCTTCTCCCTGTTACTTCCTTGCCTTCAACTGATGCCCTAGTTGAAGTGTAACATCCTATACGGCAATTGTGCATTTACGGCATGAAAAATGAAATATGTGCATCTCAAGTCTCTATCGTTCAATCAATACAACTATTAGTCCATACTCATATTGACATTGATTTATTGAGGTCGTATAGTAAAATTCGGATGTTCTTAAATAGTTTATAGTTAAGGGATTTAGTGGTTTTAAAGAAATTTTTCATGATCGTAACTCCAACCAAGTATCTTGTTAAAAAAGCCATTAATTTATTACTTATAAAATTTATAATTTATAATTAATAGTGTTTTATATATATGATTAACAAAATTTTAACACTTCAAATAATACCATTGATGATATATGATCATTTTGCAATCTCAACAATGATAATGATGATGATGATAAAGCCATTGAATTGATCCAAAATTTTTTTATAACACCAATTTTTATTTAAATTCATCATTACCTAACCTAAACAAAAATTAAACTAAATTTTCACAAATAAAATAAACCATAACTCCAAAATATTCAAACGATATAATCCCTTCAAACTGAAATTCAACTCGTTTCCTTTTCGTCATTACTTCAACAAAAAATAAACTTAATTACAACCAATAATAACTTTAATCATTACTAAATAATTTATATTTTCATTTAAAATAAAAATTACCTAATATTTCAACAAAAATATACTAATACAATCAAACCAAAATTTATCATATTTAGATAAAATATCCCAAAAATCAAACTAATCTTACAAATAAAAATAAATCATACTTAAAAAATTTTAAACTCCTATAATCGACCCAAAAAAAATTTAAACTTCTACAAATCATATCTTAAAAAAATTTAAGCTCGTATAATCAAATCAAAAAATAAATTTAAACTTCTACAAATAGAAATAAATCATACTTTAAAAATTTTAAACTCATATAATCATACCTAAAATACTTTACGAGTAAAAATAAATCATACCTTACAAACAGTTTTTTGATAAAATCATTTAACAAACACTTAAATATAAACTCAAAATCTCTATCCTCATAGATGAAGAGAAGATGAAGAAGGAAGAGCTCTTTTTATAGGGAGCTCTACCCTCTTAAGGCCCCACCAAAATAATTATGATAGTGGAAGGCATGAAATTGTCAAAGAAGGGAGTCGTGAGACTACCTCCTCCCCTAAAATTAATAATTTGCCCCCTTAATATTTCGAGAGTTGGAGGCAAATTGCAAGGGGTCACAAGCGCAATCACTTGTGACCCTCCAACGTAGGGTCACGATCTTACCAATTGGTAGGTCTATGACCTTGAGTTTTTTTTCTTATCAAATGAAAAATTGCTAGTTCAATTAGCTCTTGAATTGCCGATTTTTCAATTTCTCAATGGAGAAATTGGCAATCCACAAGCTAATTTCTCACCTTAGGATAAAGAAATTTAATTTGGAAGTCACCTAATCAATTGACGACTTTCCACGTACGGTACCTAATTAAGAAATGAACGTTTCAAATAATAATTTCTCAACAAAATCTTATTTCAAAGAATGTTTGCCAAAAAAACCTAATTACAAAAAAAAAATTATTCTTTTAATAAAAAAGCCAAGTTTGTTATCTTTTTTCTTTTCTCCTTCAATTTTTTAATCTTTTCAAGTTTCTTTTTTACTCTGCTGTGGAAAGCCTCAAGTATTTTTGAAATAAAAACCCCAATCAGCACTACCTTCTAGTGAAGACTAAGGATTGAAAACTAAATTCTGTTGAACAAAAAACAATCTTTTTACTTTTTTTAACAATTTCTCGTTTTATTAAGTTATTTTTACTCTTATTTTTTATTTTATAACATTTTATTAATTTTTATTTATGTATTAATTTAATATATAAATAAATTTATGTACTTATCTAACAATTAATTAAAATATTTAAATAAATACATAAAATATTAAATGTTAAAATTTCACATCAAATATCATTAAAAACATATAAAAATAATTTACCAATGTATATTAATATCTTTAATGATAATTTTTTTCTCAACTCACCACTTTAATTGTTTTGTTACCCAAACACATATCTCATTATGATTTTAATTTTATTACTATAATACTCTATCTTACCACTATAATAACTAATCTTAATACCACCGTTATTTTTAACCGAACAAACGAGTCTACCTTGATGAGGCATTGAGTTTGACCGACCGAATGAATGCTTCAATACCCATGCCAATGCGAGTAACCTCCATGGCTGTAAGGATAATTTTGTAGTTTCGACAATCCAACATGTCCTTGCATTCCATCCCTTTTGTATTGCTCCCATATTGCCTGCTCCTGCACCAAAAACCTCTGCTTCTTCTCCATTTCTGACATTTGCACGTAGAACGGTGGCGCCACCGCAAGCGACGCTGCAAATGGATCAACACCGTTTATTCCTATGTTCTTACCATCGGATGATGGTGGCGCGGGTAAGGCTAGCGTTGCTGATCTTTCGGCTGATCCAAATGCAACGCTACTAGCACTTCCGGTTGCTGCATAACCTGATGAAGCCATGGCTGCCATTGGTTGGCCCTGTTGGTACATGCTATCAAGCAATAATGTGTCGAAGCCACCTCCAAGTGCAACTCGCTGGTTGGTGAGGTTGCTTGCTGATTGAACCAAGGCTGACTCCCAATCAGCTTCATCCTTGAAAGCTTCCCATCCTGGTGCCGATGGAGCATCGGCTGGTGCACCGCTATCAAACAAAGCCAATGCCAATTTGTCTGGGTAGTCTTGTCTTGACATTGCGTCCTCTTCTAGGTCCAATAAATCAGCCTCTTGTTGCACAACTATAGCTTTCGAATTGACTTCTTCCTCTTCTTTCTCTGGTTCTTCTTCCTCAACAGGGTTTGGGGCTGGTAACGCCATAATGGCATTCCTGTCTTCTTCACATGCTTCTGTCTCTTTAAATTTCAATACATCCTTAGCTTCATCCTGGATTCTCTTGACTTGTTCCAATGCAGACTTGTCGCGGATAAATTCGTCGATAAGGTCGAGTTTCTTCTGCGTAATTTTCTCAATTTCCGGGTACTCAGAAGAGCGTGCAATGCCGACGCTCTTGCACCAGGAATAGAAGTTATCAAGCTCATCAAACTGCTTTCTTTCATAGCAGAATATATTATACACCTTTACGGATTCAGAAATATCGAGCTGCATGAAACGGTCGACTAAAACCCCCAATATTTCTGTTATGTCGTAATATATCTGGAAACTTTCCTTCACCATCGGGTGAAGAGCCACAGTGACGACCCTGTTGCACTTTGCTGACCCTGTTTCAATCCAACAAAACAAATTACTAGTATATATATATTAATACCAATTCAAAGGAAAATCAAATAATCTCAAATCATCAAGCCAATTATGCATGAACCTTTTAATGATTTGATACTTTTTTTAAAAAAAAAAATTATAATTAAGTATTTAAATTTTATTTTCATGATTAAATAAAATGATAATGCGATTTAATTGATCAATACTAAATCATTACAAACCTTGACATAAGCATTAAGAATAATATTTAATTTAACACATAATAATTTAATATTGATCAATATTTTATGCAACGGTGCTAATACATTATAATAATCTATTGATCTTGGAATACAAATTTGTGAAATTTTTTTAAGTATTAAATCCTTAAAAGGTATATAGTTACGCGTATTAATACATTAAGAAATGTTGATGCCTGTTGTAAGAAATACAAACCTGTTGGTCGACAGGCTAAGAAACGTTCAAGGAGCTGTTGCAAATGCAGCAACCTTGAAAATATATGCTCAGTCTTCATCTCAGCGACAGGTGTTGATCTGATAACAACTGCCCTATCGTTATCTTCCTCTTCTTCGTTATTATATCCATACATGCTCCGTCTCCCACACCTACCTTCCATCATGTATTCCAGTCTTTCATCGAGGTAGAGTGCATAAGTACGCACAAAAGCAGAGAAATCCCAGGAATTGGATTGGGATCTATCGTGGAAATCTGACATGTTGAGGATGCGAGTCCCTCGCCTTGTTGAAAAGAAAATCTCTTGCTCGTAGGCTGGATCACCTTCAGACAGAAGGCGCTGGATCAATATAAGAGTTTTGAGGGCCACTGTCCAGTTTTTGGTCTTGTTGAGGCGTTTAGAGAGGGCGTTGACGCAAGCAGTGATGTGGGCACGTGAATAGGAGGTTAAACTTAGTATTTCCCGAATGTGTCTCTCCTCGGCTGGGTATTCTTCGTGCCTTGTTGCCTTAACAATGGCAACCTCCAGGTCGGAGAGTGAGGTGCTGCCGCCAACTTTGGCCAGGCTTATGCTGGTCTGGTCCTTCACATGTCCTATGGCTCTTCTGATCTTGCTTGGAGCCATGGTTTTAGGATACTAATTTTGTTAACGTAGCCAATCAACCTTAAAATCCACACGGTAGCTTTTGCTTCTGCTACTAACAGGCTCGATTTTTGAGCCACCACCTTTCACAAGGGCCAATAAATAAAACCTGGTAAAAATTCATCAATATTTGTTATGAAAAACGTTGAAATAATCCAGAATGCTTTGGTTGAGCCTTAGCCTTAGCCTTGGGGGTAAACATTGAAGATTAATACCGAGAAAAATGGAAGACTTAATAAGCAATATTGTAATCCCTCCTGTTTTTAGAAACGGCACCTGACCCCGCTGGCTGTCTTGTCTGAGTTTAATTAAGACGTAATAAGAATCCTTACATTACAAAACGATTGTTGATTGTTGACGGGAACAACAAGAAAAGATAAAGAAAGAAGAGAAATGAGATGGTGTAAAACCTTCCTTTCCCCTCTTTCACAATCTTTTTTTTTTTTCCTTATTTTTTTTCTCTTATAACAATCATCTCTGTCAACCGTGCATTGCCATATATTTCCCAACCTTCTATTTAGCATAAATAACGAAACTTTCAATGGGAGATATTAAGCCATATGGCAAATGCTAAGTGGGTGGTTGCTGCCAAACAAAACTTTAATTTTGCATTGGATTGTTAGAACATAGATTTTGTTTGCTCCATACAAAACAAAACCGCTTACTTGTAAACCAAATAAATTTTCTTTTCTAAAAATTACTCTCATTTTGAAAACTGAAAGTATCTATGACCGTGAGCTGCAGCGGATGGGGGAGCTTTAACACTCTTGATACTCTTTGCTCAAGATTCTGTTTAATCCAATTGAGCTTTAAAAATGCCCGTTGGCAGTTAAAAATAAATATATTAATTATTAATTTTTATACTAATATTTTCATAATAAATACGAGTAACTATTACTTTTTTATTGTTTAATATTAAATATTTGCAATATAAAATTTAATATTTTTAATATTCTAATGATAAATATTACTATTTTCTTATCTTTCTACGAGTAATATTTAAATAATAATTCTAATTTGAATATTTTAGAACATTAACATAATGATTTAATAATAAAATAATAATATTTTCTAAAGGGAGTTACATTAATATGATATTTTGTTATTAACGTATTACAAATTTAAAATATTAATATTGTAATAATTTAAAGGTATATATATTTTATTCTAATATTATTTTAAATATTCGTATAGTAAAAATTTTTCAAATTTTCGACAATAAAAAGTCTCAACATTTTAATTATTATATCAAGAAAAATTATGTACGACGACAAAGGAGTCTGATACACCAGAGTTTTCCTTCCAAATTCAAGTATCAAATTCACAATCTGCAACCTACTGCATGAAAACTAACATAATAATACTAACATGTTCCACCATCAGTTATGAAAGTAGCAGAAGATTTATTGCCCAATCTCTCTCTCTCTCTCTCTTTATATATATATATATATATATATATATATATTACAGATAACTTGCAAGAGATCGAGAAAGTCAAACTCAATCCCTCAAAACACAGCTCTCCAAGTTTGGCAACCCTCCTGTCCCTGCTCCAGCTGCCTTCTTCGTGGCGACACCCAACGTCATTCCAACTGAGACTAGAGTTTCAAGTGATCTTCCACTGTTAACTAAGAGGTCATCATCTATCTCTATCGCATCCTGCATTCAATCACAGAATCCGAATATGTTTTGGACTTGAATGCTGGATACAGATACTTCAAGACAACTTGGAAAGTCCGAGCACATAGATGAGAAGTAGACTCATGCTTCTTGTCTCATACGCAACACAAATTAGTAATAATAATTATAAAAAAAAAAAAAAACCTACAATAAACTATGTGCAAAATGAATTTTTGTTCAGGAACATAAATATGGTTTCAGTCCAAGCCCAAAAGAACACAGCATGCCAGCCTTATGTCTATCTCAATATGGAGAGAGAGAGAGAGGATGAGAAATAATTTGAGAGTCAAAAAATTTTCCTGAGGTATAATTTAGCGTTGCAACTAGCTTTCCTTGCCAACAAGTAACCCATATATGATACCAACCTTTTCAAAGACACAAATCACTGTGCTCCCCCCAAATGAGAAATATCCGAACTGTGGATAGAACAAATGAATCACCAATTAAAAGGGATGACATTATACAGAAAGATAAACATCAATAACATATATATAAATATAGGGTGCTAACCTCATCTCCCTTTTTGACAGTGTCACCTTCCTTCTTCACGAAAGTAATGCTACCAACCATAGTTGCTCCAATCGCAACAAATGCTACCTGCAGCATGGAAATGGAGAAAATCACATTCTTCACATCTGAAGGAAAAATTTTCCTTATTGATAGAAGCTCTAAGAGGGGTGATGAATGAAATGGTCATCCAACAAGCCAAGAGGTCGTGCATCATGAATCTATGCCATGCAGAGCATTGAGCCGCACCAGAATTTCAAGAAAATATCAGTAAAAGATCCATAGTCAATTAATGCATAGAGGCAGACCTTCCCAAACTCTGCAGTTGAGATAATGGACACCACTCGTTTATTCTCTGTGAAAACATTACAATATTTGCTGTTGACAGCGATAGGATTAACCTAGGAAATTAGGGACAAAAAATCAAGGCCCATATATTATAAAGTAAGAGAGGAAAAACAAATTAACTAACCCAACCATGTCCTAGAGTACATCATGCACTTACCGTGTATAAGCATCCAGGAATATTTACAAATTGCTTGATGGTGCCAGAAACTGGAAAATGAAACCTATGATAGTCCTGTTACAAGGCTAAAGGAGTCAGAGTTTGAAATTCAAAAACCGGATAAAACAATTTTAGGTTACTTCATGTTACAATGGGAATAGTGAAGGAGCTTGCACCACTCACCTGGGGTGCCAACCTGAATATCACCAAAGTTCCATCAATAAAAGCATCTGAACAGATATCTTTCCCCAGAAGACCTTGAATTGAAAACTTTCGACCCTAAAAATCGCCAATACAAAATTAAAGTGTTTTTCTAAGAAAGTACTCTTCCAAAAAGAGAAAGGAGGAAAATTAGAAAGTGAGAGAGAAGAAAATGAAGAATAAAAGCATACATAACACTTCGTAGGATAGAGTAAGAGGATTTGATAGTTGGCCTTGTAGCAGTTGGTGAAAGGAAGGAGATAAGATTGTTCTATGTGAGGGTCTTGAACTCATATTTCAAGCAATATATAAAACTCCACGTTGACGTTGCAGTGTAAAAAACAATTTTGCCTCTTAGGAAACTAGTATGAACCAAGAAAACTGGAACAATAAAATTTCCATATAAACGCGGGAGATATTCCAGGCAGAATATGTTAATCATACCTTGATCCAAAATCGTAGACTATCTTGTACTGATTTGAAAGCAATCAACCGACTATCAGCAGCACAGACTGCAATATCATCACGCTCAATGGAAGCAATGGTTCTTGCTCCAGGCTTTAGCTCTCTCACAAAAAATTCATTAAATGTCTGAGGCAACAAAATGTAAATTTAATGTTGCCAAGAATCAGCAGATTATAAAATAAAAAAAGAGTTCCAGCAATCATAAATCATGCTACCACTAATGATAGAACCTAAATTAACAAGAACTAAGAACAGAATTGCAACTTATGTGCCTATTCTCTCTCAGTCCAGCTAAGGATGCATTCCGATTCAAGAGATCTCTTGCACACTAACAAATTATCACGGAGCAAGCATAGTTCAATTTTACCAATGGTAGTTCACATTGAAGAAAGGATCAAATATGACTTTCACCAATCATGGAATTGAATGGCACAACAGCAGTCAGTGGCTTGGTAAGAGGGGAAGAGAGAGAAGAGAAAGAGGACTAACATCATAAAAATCACAACTTATAAGCTCCATGCTGATAAGGCCATAAATTTGGCTAAATAATTAGTTTTTTGTTTAGTAATATTATTGAATTATTTGTGTATAAGCCAAGAAAAAAAATGAGAGAGAAACACAGAAGACAAAAGGAGCACAGCCTCAAAGAACAAATTTATTCATCAGGTTAGCAATTTTCAGTATTTTAAATTTGGAACAGCACAGAAATTCTGGTAATTAAGTGAAAATTCATTATGCCAGTCTAGGTTGTATTATTTATAAGAAGAATCGACTTTGTTCTTTATACTCGAGCTGCTTCATAAACATTATCAACAGTGTACCAGTTAGGATTTAAAGCTTGGATTAGGCACATCTACAAATTAATAAGAGGTACTGCTGCCCTTCTTACTAGGGCAAGAAAAAAAAACTATAGGAATTTATCTGCTTACCTCAACATGAAAGAAAAAGAATTCAAATTTTGGTAATGTAGACCTTTACCTTAAAGTGCTCCAAAGGATACTTGACTTCAGACATATTGATTTGATCCTACAATACCATAGTTAACTTACATAAGAAGACAACAAAAACTTCTTAAGTCATGGATTTATGGCAAGTTTAGACTTTAGCTCTTGTACATTTCAAGAAGTCAAAAGGAAAACCATATCACCATCATTAGGTATATTAAATTATAAAATGATATTGAGGAAGCCTCAAAAATCATACAAGGCTATAACCATGCATCATTTAGAAAGAACCAATCAAAGCAAAATACTTATAAATTCTCCATATCAAAACCTTAAAACAATGGTTTCTTCAATAGAACAGAGTATCATACTTTGAAAAATTCAACAAATTTTGGTATATCTTCAGCAGATTCAACCGAATTCATTTGTCTTCCTTGCCTCTCTGAGATGCTTTGCAAGACTTCCTTTGCACCTGCATCCAAATGGTCCATCAAAAGATTATAGATTAGAGACATCAGTTTAGGCTTCACACATTCAATGTAAGCAGGTTCATAAAATTATTTAAAATTTAAATCTTATTTAGATTGGACGGATAATGAAATAAGTTAAGCACAACTAATACATATGCAAGTAAATGGCAAAATGTTAAAAGCTTTATTAAGTCTAATATTTTATCTGTTATAGAATATCTAGAAGTAATAGAGCTAAAGGAGCCATAAAAATTAATTAAGAGAAGACGCTTGAAGCTGGATGAGGGGGTAACTCCGGGAGCTGGATGGATCAAAATTAACTCTGATGGCACTTACAGTAAGAATTCACCTACAGTTCACCCGTGTGGTAACTCATGACGATAATGGCCAGCTGGTGGAGATACAAGGCAAATATTACCAAACTGTCATAAAGGTTGAAGCACTGGCGCTAAAGGTGGTGAGTATAACTGAAGAAGCAAGGTTATTGAGACGGATTTTGAAATTTCATACAAGAACTAGAAATCAGGCTTGTCCGAGTCTGAGTGGAGAATCAAGCATGAGGTAAAAGATACAAAAGTTTGGTTAGGAAAGTTTGCAGAAGTAAAAATTTATCTGCCTCGATAGAAAGCTAACGATAAGCTTTGACATTATCATTTGGGAATAAATTAGAATGGATTTGGGACGCACACGTTAATTCTCTCACAGTGCTTGATAGCAGGACTCGTGGCTAATCCCCATTTTCAACCTACCTCATTAAAATTCGTCAATTTTTGCTGATCTTTACAGATTTCTTGCTATTTCTCACTCATTCTCATTCTTTTCTTCTTTTAATTCTTATCATGGTTATAGAATTGATTTCTCCTGATGGAAAACCCCCAACTGTTCAACCACTTGATGGATTTATGAGCAACAATCTTGCTCAGGAAGTTGTCCACTCAATTCTGAACAGAAGCAAGGTGATTCGGACATACAGAAGAAGGATTCTGCTCAAGCCTTGGAGATTGGAAGCTCAAGCTCGCTACTGGGAACAGAACAAGGTGAACCCAGAAGTAATGAAGGCTGGAAGAGACTCTTTCTTGAGGATGAGAAGCCTACTAGACTAGATCTGTTTCCTCCCTACTCGAAGGTGGTAAGAGTTAAACCTCGAGGATATGTAATCATGAAGAGATAACTTGGTGGACCAGTAGCTTGGTGATCTAGTTTATGGGGAAACGACCAAATTATAGTCAAATGATGGCTACAGCGAACTTACTATGGGAAGGGATGACTCTATTGAAATAACCAGTGTGCCAGGGGTTTTCATATTCAGAGTCCGATCAAAGGAGACGTGTGACTGGATCCTTAGCTCGAGACCATGGCACATTGGCCATAAACCAATCATTGTCCAGCAATGGCTATCCGCAACACTCAAAATTTCTTGTTTGGTTAGTCTCAAGAGATATTCTGCTAGTTATTCACCCAGTATGGTTTAAGCTACATAGCCAATGCAATGGGCAAACCATTGTATATGGATTGAGCAACAACCCACCAAAGGCACCTCGATTCTGCCAAAGTTTGTGCTGAAATGAGTTTTGATGAAGAAATCCCAAGCATCACTGAGGTAGAAATGGGGTATAATCACCCAGTTATTATCAAGTTGAGGCTTCCTAAGAAGCCACAGAAATGCAAGACGTGCAAAGTATTCAGTCACACCACCAAAAATTGTACTAGCCATGTCCCTCCAAAACCTAGATGGGTACCAAAGAAGAAAGAGAATGATGCTGAGGCGAGATGGCAGGTTATTAATGGGGCTAAAAGGAAAGCTGCAAGTAAACAAAGAAAACAGAGTTACCCATTAGGAACATGTTTCAGGCTATAGCAGATTGACTTTGAGAACACAGGCAGAGGGAGAAAAGTGGTAATTACTAAACCAAAAGAGGATATGATTCAGGCCAAAACTGCAGGGAAGAAGCCACTTGGAGCTACCGACCTTGCACATCCTTTATCTGCCCTACCGGACAAATTTGATATTAAAGTTATTGAGATGGCAATAAATGATGAAGTTACTAGAGTGGCATTCCACTCACCCATAAAAGCTCGAGCTGCAGAAGCCAGAGTTTCTTGGATTGTCCAAAAGATTGCCCCAAACAAAAGGGAGGAAAAAGGGCAAAGACAACAGTGCCCCTACAAATAAGAAGGCAAGGTTGTTCCACCTCCACCCCTCCACATTGAAGCTAGTAGTTTGGTAACATCAGAGGCTTCAACAATCGTCTAAAACAAAAAGAAGCCTCTAAGTTAGCCAAATAAAGTAGACTTAATATGCTTAGTAGAGACTAGAGTGAAGCAGCTTAAGCAATATCTAGAAAGAGGTTTGCTCAATGGAAAGCCTTCAGTAACTATGAACTTGTAGAGAAGATAGAATATGGGTGCTATGGCTCGACTCCATTGTATTACAACATATCTGTTAATCAGACCAGGCTATCTCTTGTCTTATTACAGGACCCTCAGGTAATTTTAGCTTCAATTTCATTCACAGGATGAATCTGGAAACAGAGAGGAGGTTATGGCATTACTTGGAGAACATGGCACAATCTTACTCAAATTGCTCATGGATTATCATTGGGATTTCAACATCAACAAAAGCCCAGGTGAGAGCTCAGGCATTGATGGCCATCAAACTATAAATGCTAATATTTAAAACTTGAACACCTGCATTGCAAACTCAGGCATAAATTATCATCCTTATACAGGTTCGAAACTTACCTGGAAGAACAATAGATCTAAAGGATTCTGAGTAAGAAAATATATAGGGTAATGATAAATGCCAACTAGACTTCAAACTTCCCAAACTCAACAATGGAATACCTACCTCAAGAAGTTCCCAATCACAGTGCAGCCTTGATCACTGTGAACCCTCCAGGTTCTTCACCCCCTAGGTCATTCAAGTTCTTCAATTTCTAGATGGATCATGTTGGTTATCATGAAAGTGTGAAAAGAATCAAGGATGCGGAAATTGCATGCAACCCCATGAACAGATTTTGCCAAATGCTTAAAGCCTGAATTAAGGAAATTCAATCAAGATAGTTATAGCCAAATCACAGCCAGAGTTCAGTACAAGTTTGTTGAACTACAGGAAGTTCAAAGCTCCATATACAAGGTGGGGATCATAGCCCTGACATGGTAAAGGGGAAAACAGCCTGCTAACTAGGACATTGCTCCATCCAAAGCTGAGTAGTCCTTTCACAGACAAGAATCTAAGATACAATGGCTTAAATTGGGTGACAAAAACACTTGCTGTTTTCACAAAGTCACCGCTACTAAGAGGTTTTCCAACTCCATTAAGGTACTCCAAGACCCTAGGGTCCGAAGTTGGAAAATTATGAAGCCATCAAAAAGGAGATTATACAATTCTATGAAAGCCTTCTAAGCTCAGCTAATCCTAAGGTTACTGGAGGAACTGTTGCAGAGCTCAAACAGATTTTGAGAAAGGGATCTCAAATAAGCAGCAAGATCTTTTAACAGCTGACATAATCCCTAAAGAGATTAAAACAACTTTTTTTGCTAGGCTTGAACAAGTTCAATGCACGCTTCTTTAAAGAAGCTTGGAGTATATTTGGGTGAAGATGTGACCAAAGCAATCTTATATTTCTTCATGTCCAGCGAGATGCCAAAGCATGTACACTCCACGGTAATCAAACTAGTCCCTAAAGTTCAAAATCCAATAGACTATAGACCAATCTCATGCTACAACACATTTTACAAGTGCATTGCCAAGCAACTATTAGCAGACTAAAGCAATTGCCTGCCCAGTTTGATTAATGCCAATCAATCAGCCTTTATACAGGGCAGGAAATAGCAAATATCCTAGCCTAGCTTAGGAATTGGTTAAAGGGTACCACCCCAAAAGAATTTCTCCAAGAATGGAAATAAAAATTCACTCGAGGAAAGCCTTTGACTATGTGGACTGAAGATTTTTATTCAACACCCTTCAGCGATAAGTTTCCGAGGAAATTTGGCTAAGGGCTTTCATAACCGCTTATTCTTCAGTGGCCATAAATGGAAGCCTGGCAGGAAAGATTACCAGGCTTCTTCCCTGGTAAGAAAGACTTGAGGAAAGGAAAGCCATTTCTCCTTGTCGTTGTAATGGATGTCTTATCATCCATTCTTAACAATGCAGCCAATGAAGGAAAGATTGGCTACCACATCATCCGCGAAGCTAAGATGTTATGATCTTTACAAATGGTAGGTGCAACTCAATTCAGAGTATATGCAACATTCACAACAATTTTATAAAATGTCAGGGCTCCAACTCAACAACACTAGATCAGAGATCTTGTGTTAACATAGATACTATGCTACTCCAGCTAATCCAACACAAAACTGGATTCAAATCGGGCAACCTACCAGTATGATACTTGGGTATCCCATTCATATCTACCAAGTTAGCAGCAAGTCATTGTGATACCTTATCCAACAAATTTCAAGAAGAATCAATAGTTGGTCCTCTAAAAAGACTCTTATGCAGAGTGTTTTCAGCTCATCAAATCAGTTCTTTTTAGACTGCATAACTTCTGGTGTACCATGTTCACTCTTCCTCACAAGGTTATTCACAGGATTGATCAAATATGCCCTGCATTCTTATGGATGGGCAAGGATACACACGCAAAAAGGGCAAAGGTTAGTTGGGATACTATCTGTCATCCAAAGGAAAAGGGTGGTCAGGGCTTGAAGAACCTGAAGGTGTTGAATATAGCATGCATTTTAAAGCACATATGGAGCCTTTTCAGCAACTCTAGCTTGACATAGGTAGCTTGGATTAGAGCTTATCACTTAAAGAGGGTTTGTTTCTGGAAGGTGAGGACACCATAACTATGCAGTTGGGAGTGGAGAAGGATTTAAATTTGTGAGAAGTAGCCTATAGCTTACTTATTCTCCCTAACGGCAATAAGGCTATAAGATGGCTATATCCAAAGCAAGAGAATTCTCTACTTTAGACACATGGAATCACCTGAGGGAAAAAAAAACTACAGTGCCATGGCATAACCTAGTTTGGTTTCCCTTAAACATGCAAAAATTCTCGTTTATTGCCTAGCTAGCCATATTTGATTGACTTACCACCTTAAGCAGGTTGAAATCCTAGTGTTTAGTTCAGTCCTCTTCATGCCTGCTATGCTTAGATGGGAAGGAAGAGAAGGACCATTTGTTTTCTTCCTGTACATGTTCTTTACAAGTCTAGCAAAAAGTCTTTAAGTAAACAAGAGCACTATGAATTGGCAAGATGACCTCCACTGGGCAACTTCTCATTATAAGAGATAATCATTCAAATCCATCTTATTTAGGTTTGCCTGGACTACAACCATTTATCACTTATGGAGGTGAAGGAATTCATGGAAGCACTAAGGAAAGGTAAGCACACCAATGGAAGTATTTCAACTAATGGTGGATGTTATTAAAGCTCAGTTTTGCTCTATTTTTAATTTTGTTAGCAATGATGTAAATAGACAACTTTGCACACAGTGGAGGATAAGCTAATTTTTAAACCTATAAAGCTTAATCCATCATACTTGTTGTAGCAAATTCTCTACTTCTTTTTGGATTTTTGAATGAAACATTCTATTATCCAAGAAAAAAAAAGGTTGCTTATAAGGTTGTTGTCCAATTAAGAAGGGGGATCCTCTCAAATTGCAGCAGTGCACCCCATCCTCCTTACTATCCATTCTGGACAATGATAGTAATAAATGGATGATAATTTTTTTTCTAACATGGAAAACAGATGACTCTTTAAACTGGATCAGATGCAATTTTTCTTGTCCTTGTCCCAAATCTAATAAAACCATCCTCAAGGGGCAAAGCATGTGACATTCTTGTTTTTGGCAAGGATCAAACTCTATTTGGAATGAAAAGGAGTCAATGTATTTATATAACAATGTCAGTAAAAGCAACATAAAGGTTAGCTTATATAGATGCTCCCTTTCATTGCAAATAACCATCATATACTAATGGATGTACAAAAACAAGTGTCAAATCGTGAATATCAAATACAACAAACTTGTACCATTTTGCAATATTATATTTAACAAAGAAAACAATGAATGACCTCTCTTTATTTCAAATATTAGACAGAATATGGAATTATAATCATAAAAAAAGAACGTGACCCTGCAATATCCCCACATGAAGCTGAAATTGGGCATAGGGGCTACAAGATTATAGCTTATACTTTATCTGAATATGTGGCCTGAACAAGCACAAATTTCAAAACTATCATTCTATAACATGAAATCCCACACCGAACTAGTTATTTGTTAATAACTATTTCGATGAATTTCAACCTTAATAGGCACATCATAAACGTAATGCATAATATGAAAAAGCAAACCTTTATCCATAAGTCCAAGTCCTATTTTTGATTGGTAAATGGCTCTCATTGACAGAACAATCTTTGCATCAATTATTTCTTCTACCAGCCTCTTTGTCTTTCGATCACAAACCTAGAGCAAACAAAGTGTTAAAGAAAGATAAAATGAAAAACATCTTTTGGAAATACTGGTGTGATTCAATAGCACCAAGAAACCAACAAAAACTAGCAATCAAGAATGAGAATTTTTAGAAGAAAAATAAAACCAAGAAAATGTACCAAAATATGCGAAGCACTTGACCCAGAGTTCAAACCAACATCATATGATGAAAAATGGGCCCATTCACTCAGTTTGAACATCCACCTACAAAATTACAATGTCAACTTACCATTTATGCCATGGCAATGATGTTCAATGATTACACGAAGAACTTTCAAGATAATATTACAAAATCAGAAAGTTGAAGGATAAATATACTCACCCATATGAAGCCTGTTTCTCAGTCAAGAACCCTCCTGTCATGACCTGGTTACCAGTGCCTTCGTCGAAACACAAAGTCAAATGAATCATAGTGTTCAGCTTATCACTGACCTCAAATATCTCACCACAAACAGGGCAGCAATTCATAATCGGCTCTCTGCAATACAGGAATATAGTAAACAACAAAGAACTAGCAGTATTTCATAACATGTTTCTGGAGAAATTGGCTAGATAAATGCAAAAGACAATGTAGAAGACAAAGTACTTATAAGGCAGTCGCCTTTTCTCACCATCTATACTGACCTACAAGAGATGTGCGAGCAGGATATAAAGCAATGGATATAATTATTTCAGTCTTTGCCAATGAAGATAAGATGCAAATGGTAGTTTTTCCACCACAAATCAACTTGAAAACATACATTGGCTGAACTTTGACTCTTTTACTAGGTATAAACCAGAACCTATTATATCCACCATGAGTGGCTTCATATTAACATGGAAGCTTGGCGAAAGCTAAGGTCAGCACTCAAATCAGGACAGAGTCCAAAATTTACTCAAGGTGGGAGCTTGAATTTAGATGGGTATTCCATTAATCCCACTACCCTGATTATAAATTCACCCAGGATGATAAGATATCATAATCAAATAAAAAAGCAACATGTGCGATTGTGAACATCTTAGATATCTTACTTAGAGTAGTAACCATCTTTGACATGTAGGCCTCAGACTAAGAAACTTATTGACTACACCTAACAATGTGGAAATGCAGCAGAAATAGATAAAAACACAAATAATGGTGACATCAAGACTACACCTAATGTCTTAAACCTACAAAGATTTAGCATCATGGAAGGTAGCATAGAAGAGACTTGAGAACAGTAATATTAATTTAGAGAACCTTCTCAAGGTTTTCTTCACAGAAAAGAGCGTACAAATAGTAACAAATAAATACATAAATAACCTCCTGATTGAATGCAAGATGTGGATGACACAATGCATAAACAACTGTAACAATAAAAGCAAAATAGCTTATGATGTCAAATAAAACACCTCAATATCATTCATAATTTAACTTATACTAGATACATTACTTTTCTTGTTGAAGAGCAAGAAGTTCAGCCAACTCATCCATGCTCACAACACCGTCCCCATTTTTATCAGCGGCTTTGAAAAGCTCCTCTTTCTAGAAAACCAGTGCAGAGATAAGGTCAAGAAAATGAAGTTCCATGAAAACTTAATAATATATTGTATCATTAAGACTTGATGGTCTAAATAGAAAATTTTGAATATATAACTCCAGAAGGATAAACCACAGCTCGTATAAAGGTACAGACAATTAACCCCCCCCCCCAAAAAAAAAAAAAGGGAGAGAGGGGCAGATAAGGAATTTGAAACAATGACAAGCAGACAAATTTCTTGAGAACAAATTGTCAATTGCATTATTTGGATTTAGGTAGGAGGGGAAATTTTTATAGAAAAACGATCAGATGCACAGAAACTTATGGAGGATACAGACTGAAAAAAAGACAAATCAAGCTTTCAACTTTTAAGCACCATAATCTTTGGGTTTAACTTAAAAGATTGCCATGATGATTAGATATGACAATCTAAAATTTGGAACTCTGCAAATATGCATCTCTAAAAAATTAAATAGGAAGACCCATCTTGTCAGGGAAAATTCATTGCAACAACACATAAAAGAAATAGACGTACAAATAACCACTTAAGCTCAAACCTTGCTAGTTGCCACATTATTTCCAAAAGCATTAATTAAGTCGGAAAACTCAGAGAGCGAAAGTTTTCCATCTTCATTGTAGTCCTGAATACAAATAACAGCCGCATTTTAATACATGAACTAGAAAGTTGCAAGAAATGTCCAAGATATATCTTTTCATAAGAAGTAAAAGCAATATCTCCAACATTTTTAACTACATACATGGAAAAGGAAAAAAAACCATTCTCATTTGAATTCAAAATTAGATCAGAACAAGAGCAAACTGACTTGCAACCATTAGGATTTTATTTTCTTGTTTTAAAAGCCACGTTTAGCTACACTTATACCAGTTGAGTTTTGCTTAAACCAATGACTAGCAAGCTTACAATGTGGTGAACAACCAGAAGAACTATAGGAAAAAGGAAAAGGAAATTAGAAGCAATTGGATGTAAGGGTGTTATCGTTGTATTATAGCACCACACTATAATAAAGTCCTATGATTAGTAGCATCTTCCTTTTTCCCTTTCTCACCTCAAACTACTGATCTTGCACACCAAATAAATCCAACAATGAAAAATCTAAGGCAAATTTATTGTACATCTTACACACAACTAAACCCATGACATCACATTCATGTTTTTTCTAACCTTTCCTTTATACAAATGCAGTAATAATATCTCAGATACACAATTTCATAGCTACAAGAAAAACATTCATGACTACATCAAGACCTAACATTTTTTCCGGTAATCTGTATAAGTAAACAAAAAGTGGAATTCAAAGAGATCATTAATAACAATTTACCACTATTGATAAGATTCGTCTTGCAAAATGTTTCTCTGATTCAATTGGATCCTGACAATTTTTCCAACTAGATGTTAGAAACAATTAACATAGTTCCAATCAACTTAGAGAATTGTTTCTTACATACTGCACACCTCAACATTACAGGAAAGACTGACACGACCAACAACTACGTCAGATGATACAGGATCAAGCAGGTCAAATGTATCAAAGTCAGAATCTGAGTCCTGAAATGAAGAGTTTTATGCAATGAGTTTATCCTGAACAGCAATATGCAAAAAGATGTTCAATGAGAAACACTACTCACCTGTGTTAGATAGTCAAGTAGATTGATATCACAATACCCTATGAGATTATTCTTTGATAATCTGTTCGTCTGCGCCAAATGGACATAATGACAGATTGAGCACAAGATATGAAAAGGGAAAATAAAGTTTAGTAAAACAAATGATAATTCACTTTCAGCTTGTTGCAAACACCTCAAATACAGAAATTCTGGCAACACGAGGTCCCCTTCTTTCCAAAAGAAGTTTCCTCTCCTGTAAAAAGAGATGAAATAATGTTGGTAGCTGACAGATCAATAGTACATAACTGGGAACATCAATTCCATGCTATAACTTTCATAAAATAGATTAGCAGCTTTGCACAACTGCCGGCAGCAACATCAAAAGGTCAGCTGGGACATACAACTAGAGAAAAAAAAAATAAAAGCTAAAACTAGTGAACAGTGTACAATATTCCATTAACAACACAATTTGCTTATACCAGTAAAGAAGTAAAGTCGAAAAGCCTGTGAACATCACTAAGGTTTAGAGCACCTCCAAATGTAAAGAGAAGGCCACAGCACATTTTCATTTCAATAAAATGAGGAACCAATCCAGCTCCATTTTACTAATTAAATATAGTAAATTGGTAAAAACAAAAGGAAAAATGTATATCAAATGATAAAGAATATTTGTAGCTCATTCCCCAAAAATGTGCATATTTGATAGATCAAAATTTTCGTTTTTATTCTTTTTTTTTTTTTTTCCAAAATGCTGAATATCCATCAGCACAGATTCAGTTCCCTGCAAACAGCCGGCACACCGCATCAGAATTATCAAATCTTCAACATGCTCGCTATCTAACTTTACTGAAACTAAATATCACTTTTCAAATAGCACTACAAATTTTACAAATTGGTACTAAATGGAGTATTCAAATCCAAAAGGACCACAAGAAGTATAAAATTATAAGTCTATAGTTCGGAGTACTCACACAGTTCCAGATAGGTTTGTCTGTCCTGCAGCACCAAAGAAACGAAAAATGTTAAATGCATAAAACATGAAATCAAATGTCAAGCCCTAAAAATGTAAAAACATGTATCATCAAAGCTATCGCAGATTGATAGGAAATTATTTTCGTCCAACAGTAATCCATAATCGATAAACATAGGCACCATATTAAGGACTAAACTGAAAATAGGACCAAAATAGTGAGTAAGAATTTAAAAAAAAAAAACAGTACTATCTTTTCGGTACGCAATAAGAATTATTTACAACGCTTAACTCATTAGAAATTTTTGTTCGAAACGTTTGCTCCCCAAATGAAACACACGCCATCCACTTGTCCTTAAACTTCATCTCCGCCTACAACCAAAGAAAAAGAGAGAGAAAATTAAAGAAAATAAAAAGAATTGAAGAAACTAGCACTAAAGAGTAAAGAGACGGTGAATTAACAATACGTTAATGAGAGTAAGGAGAGCAATGCCAGCGAAATCCTCGGCGGCATGGAGTTTGTTATGAGAAGAAGAGGCGCGTGTACGGCGATGATGAGGGCGATGGAGATGCAGTTTCTGCTTCAACCGGGAGATGCGCGAGGGCTTAGTATCGGCATCCGAAGAAGAAGAAGAAGAAGAAGAGTCGTCCTCCTTTGAGCTCCCGTGCCCCATACTTAACTCTAAAAGTTCGTTTCGTTTCCTCCGGCGTTTTGCCTTTTTTTTTTTTATTTTATATTCTGGCTTACTAAAATTGGAAGAGAAGGATTGGAGCGTTGAATATCCAGTATCCACGTAAAGTGGAGAAGTCAGGAGAGGATATTTCCTTGTGATGGCCTGGTATCATACCCCTGCCCCTGCAAAGGAAAGTGGAAAGAATTATTAAAGGAAACTTCGTCGTTTAACAGGGTAGTGGTGGTCCTAATCGATTTGGTGAGTGCTTGCAAATGGGATCTGTTTGTCCTTTTTTAACGCACGTGAGCCCAGGCAACACCTGTAAGTCAAATCGTCTTTTAGGCCAAACTTAACCACCAGCCCACCGAGCCCTGGCAAGGACAACAGGTGGGAAAAGGGGAAAAGGTAAAAGAAAGAAAGCTGTTGCTACCTTTAGTCAAAGAGTAATTACTAAATAGTATCAAAAATTTTGGACGAAATTTCAAATTAGGGTTAATTGTAAATTAACCCATCTATTATATTAGCTCAAACAGGTATTTTAATTTTGATTTGGTTATAGCCTTAACCCTATTTTTTTACATCATTAAAATCAGCTAACATAGTAATTTTTATCAATCACAACATGCCATGTGTATAAATAAAAGCAACATTAGCAAAAAATTAAAAAAATAATTTCTTAAATTCAAAAATTCAAAAAAAAAAGGAAAAATCAAAGTAATAAAAAATTTTGAAAAATAAAATAAAAATTCAAAAAATATAAAAATCAGTAAAATAAAAATCAAATATAAAAAACTATTAAAAATTTTAAAAATACAAAATTAAAAATAAAAGGCATCTAAAAATTCAAAAAAAAATATTAAAATAAACTTAAAATTTTTAAAATATTTAAACAAACAAAAAATGAAAATGAAAATATATAATTAAAATTTAAAAATTTTGAAACAATGAAGAGAGAGAAAGGAAGACGAAAATAAGAAGGAAGGGAGAGGAAAGAAAGGATAAAAGGAAAGAGAAAGAAAAGGGGGTGGAAAGGAAGGGGAGGGTTGGTCAACCATTGATCGCCCAAGTTCGGCCAAATTGGCTACTGTCCAACTAGGTAAAAGCAAATCAAGGGAGAGAAAAGGAAAGGGAAAGAGAAAGATAAGAAAAAAGGAAACGGGGAGAGGCAAAGAGAAAGGGAGAGGGCTAATTTCGGCACTAGTCAACCATTATCGACTGATCCAAGGTAGACTGGTGTCAGATTTGCTCGAAGCCAGCCAGGTTGTGGATGGCCAACTCTGAAATTAGCCCTTTCCCTTTTTTTTCTCTCTTTCCCTCTCTTTTTTCCTCTTTTTTCTCTCCCTCATTCCCCTTCTCCTATTCGGACAGCTATCCATCTAGTCGAACCAAGGTCGACAGTAGTTGACCAGCCCTCCCCCTCCCTTCCCTCCCTCAATCCTCTCTCTTCCCCTCCCCTTCCCTCTCCTCCTCCCCCTCATTTCTTCTCCTTTCTCTTCTTCTTTTATCTTTTTTTTAGATTTAATTTTTTTGTAATTTTATTTTTGTTATCTTATAAATATTTTTAGGGTTTTTTGAATTTTTATATATATATTTTCAAATTTTTAGGTTTTTTAATTTTATTTTTTATATTTTTTAATTATACTTGAACTTTAAATATTTTTTAAATTTTAAAATTTGATGATGTGGCATTTATACCATGTGTCATTACCTTATTCACTATTACTTATATAGTTAGCAAGGCTTTAATAGTGCTAATACGAAAGAACTTATGTGTTTGATGAACTCATAGTTCAAGTACCTATTTGAGCTAAAAAATTTTAAGATACCTAATTGAAAGAAGTAATATAGTATAAGGGCCAATTAACCTTTAAAATTACATAGTCACTTAGATTTGTTTACAAATTGAATTATTCATTTGGCCTAATGAATTCAATTTATTAATTGAAATTAGACAAATATTTTATAATTCAAGCCAATTTATTTAACTCGTTTTACTTTTTATTGATTAAATATTTATTTAAATTTAATTATAAAAAATATATAAATAGTAACATAATTTTTTAGTATTTTTAAAAAATGAAACAAGTTTTTAGGTCTAGCTTCGTATTAAGTTAGGCTTGGAAAGTAAAAAATAAATCTTTCAACTTGATCTAGACTTGGCTCTACTTGTAAAAACCATTAACGACACTTTTAATAAATATAAAAAATAATGATATTATGAGATGAAATATTAAACACGATTACCATAATACATTTAATACACAAATCATAACCGTAATTAAAATTTTGACAAGTTGTGTTTATTTACAACAATTGACACAAAAAAATACAAAATACATCCTATGTACTAAAATTATAAGTCTATTTACAATTAATTGAAATTATTCAACTGTTATGAAAGGGATTTGTAGACCTTCTTATTTAGCTTACCATCTTAGCACTACCTAATGATTTTGAGGGAACTAATAAAAAGCTAAATGATATCTTTTTTGCTAAAACAAAATTCTACAAGGGTAGGGAACTGCAAAACTTTTCCTTCTGAATTTACATTAGCATTTAATAGTTTGTCAAAAAATTGTTAATTACACTACAACATCTTGAGAGTTTGGGGTTATTCATTAGTATTAGGTTTTTTTATCTATTGCTTTTTTTAAGAATGTGTATCAGTACCTTTTTGAGGCCAACATTAATCCTTTTTCGCTTTTTTGCTGATATTAATTTTGTTTCATGGTTTATATTAATTTTGATTTTTTGTACTTTTTTTGGTTTTTGTCTTTTAGAGTTTTTTTTTATTTTTTTTCTAAAAATAGAGTTTTATTTTATTTTTATCCTTAGAGATTTTGTTTGTCTTAGTTTTGTTTGGGCAAATATTGGCTGTGTGGTTTGTTGGTCACTTTTGTGTTTGCCAAATCTAGTTGTTCAAGATTTATTTGCATTAAATTCCATATCTTGTAGAGATTCAAAGCAAGATTTGGTTGGAATTTTGGCTTTCTAAGCTACTTTGCTAAAATGTTTTTTTTTTATGGTTATAAAGGAGGCATCCTCTCTTCCGTTTGAGCAAGTTGTTACCATTGGTCAGAAAGTTAGTGTAGAGACCATTTACTTTACTCTTTCTATTTGGTTGTTGTGGGTTAACATATATTTGCTTTTATATAATTATGTTTTGGGAGTTAGCTTTGTTATTTTGTTTAGGTTAACCCATAATTTTGCATTGGTATATTTATTGTTTTGGGGGTTTTTAAGCTTTGGCACTTTGGTGTTGTTATGCCAAGGGTATTTTAGGTTGAGCTTTCTCCATTCTTTCTTTTTTGTTGGCTATAATTGCTTAGGTTTTTTCTTTGATGCTAGGATGGAGATTAAGCTCAGTGGGACAATATAACACATCATGGATGTGTTAAATCTACGCAATTGCATTGATGGTTGGATTTGTTGGCATTGGCTTAAGGACTTAACTATGATTCTTTTTCTCATAGCCAAATGCTAAAATTAGTATAAGATAAACAATATACAAACATATTTTCATATTAAAAAGCACATCAATGTTTTAACTTGATAATATAAAAAGATTTCTAATATTTACATTGTTCAGTTATATGACCTTTTAAAATTTGTAAAGAAATATAATCTATGAAAAAATACTTAATAGTTTCACATAGTAAGAAAACCTTATCATAAATTCGTGATAACTTCTAGAAATAGGTTGGACATTTTGCTTAATTTTAGAAAATAAGTTGCTAGTGTCCTGCCAAGTGTATTTTTATTTGTAACACTTCTTCTCAAGGAATTCAATCACTGTAAGCTACCATATAATTATTTTCTCACTTCTCAAGCATTGGAAGCTCTTTTATTCTAAAAAGTTATTTAGATTTTGTACTAAGTTGTAATCTAAATATCAACTAAATTTAACAACTTGGAAGCTGAAACAAGGAGTGCTAATCAACACTAAGTGTTTTTCATTAAGAAGGAATTTTAGTATGATGAAAAATCCTCACTTCTTTGAGAATCTGTTTCTCACCAATTAAATTCACATGTTTAGTACATTATAAAGTTTTCACTTTCTTTAGAATGTAATTTTCCTTTAGGAATTTTTTCCTACAATCATGGGAATGTGATTTCCTTAAGCATAAGTGAGAAAGCAAATTTCTCATGTAATTAGAAAGTTAAAAAAGAACTTTAAGATAAAATTACCCTTTTTCATATTTAAAAATTGGTAGCTAAATTTTTTTTATTCAATGCTTTTACTAATTACAAAATCATAAAAATTTAATTAATTTTAAAATTATTTTAGTTATTATTAAATTAAATTACTTTTTAGTTCAAATACGTATTAAATATTGAAAATTATTTTTATTTTAATCATCTATTAAATTTGATATCCATTTACTATGTTATTTTTATTTAAAATAAATTAATTATTATTTAAAAAAAAACCTACTAAATGACATGTTTATTATTAATAAATTAATATTTGCTAATAATAAATATCTTTGAAAAACAATTAAAATAATAAATTTTACATTTTATTTGATAATGATAATTTTGCAAATCATAACCATATTTTTAATAAAATATTTAATGAATCAAAAAAGTCAATGTAACTTTCTCATGATTTTAATAATGCTTTTTGAAATGTATTAAACATTGTAATGTTACTTTTTCAGAAATCACACTTTTAGCAATTACATTCTCGAAAGTCACATTCCATTAAAATTTTGATATAAAAAAATACCAAACTCATCTAAATGCTTGCTTTCGTTTTACCTGTTCTTCTATCAATTGGAGATGTTGACCATGGAAAGTGGGTTGCGACTATTGAAGTAGATGCACAATTTGGTTTTGATCTGATAGCCTTCATGCTGCCATTTTGGACCAATACCCGCCAACTCAAATTTGTGCTGTGACAAGACGAGATCTTGCCTAGCTACAATTTTATTATTTTCGTGCTTGTGCTTATTAAAAATATTTTTCTCCTGTTCTTTTGTTGTGTGGTTGTTTCATGCAACTAAAGGGAAAAAGAGATTAAAAAAATAAAGGTTGTACGAGTTAGACAGCAGTAAATGTAGAAGATACAGTCAAGTTGGTTCGTTTTAATTATAAAACATTAGGAATTAATCTTCTTATAAGACACAATTTCTTTGATATCTATTGTCTTAGCTATATATTTATAAAAATGTAAAAGATGTAACAAAATGTTTTATTTTTTCAAATGTAAGTTATTTAAATATTTTTCCCACTTAAATTAAGAAGAATTAGAACTGTCTTCTGTTTGGATGCATGCTAATATATTTTTAATTCAATGCTTATTTACAATAAAAGATATTTAGGTGCATAGGTTTATGTGTGTTTGTTGATGTCTCTTTTGCTCTTTTCATGATATATTTTATATTATTTTTTTCCGATGATAAATTTGCTGTGATGAGTATGACGTCCCAATGTAATGAAATCTCTCAATCTCAACTTTGTTTTATTTGAACCCAATATTGTAATTATATTGTAAATAAATTTAAAGCAACCACCTACCTTTATTTATTGAAACCATAAATTTAAAGCAAGCACCTACCTTTATATATATATATATATATATAAACAAAACCATAAATGCATCCTTTATTTATTTATAGAAATAGAATACAACTAAAAATTTAAAATTTCTAAATTCATGGTAGGAGCAGGAGTTGGGTTCTAGATGAATATGAATTATGAAAGCTAATTATTTTAGATTTTTCCAATTTTGTTTTATGATATATAAAACAAGAGATGTTACTTTTCATTGTATAGTTCAAAATAAGCATGTTATTTAACTTTTTATTTTCTTTATTCTTATTTGAATTAATTAAAATTTTATTTATGCATAATATAGTTTGGACAATGATTATGTAAATTAAATTAATATTTATTTTTATTTTAAAAATAATGAATTTAAAATCCTTAATAATTATATGTTAATGGAATTACCCTTCTAATTACATGCCTGCATGATCTAATAAAAAATAAAAAATAAAAAATATAATTCTGAAATATCATATAAAAGCAAATAAATTCTTGGGAAAAGCAAAATATGAAATTGTAATTCCATTAAAAATGAATGAAAAATTTAGATGAATTTCAAGAAAAATTATCATTGAGAAAATTGAAAAGGATAGAAGAGCATTCTTCGACCTTAGTGCTAACTTTCATTTATCATTTGGCAAAAAATTTTTTATCACTTTATAGTTGGCATTTTTTTTACTTGATTAAATTTATATTATAAAAAATATTTAATACTTAAAATATAAGTAAGCTTAATAATTTCATAATTTGAAAATTTTAAAAAGTCATTTATGTATATTTGTCACAAAGTGCAGGGCACTTTGCTAGTATAGTCAATAATGCATGTGTGCACTTTTTTATAATCAATGCAAATGTGTTTGTGTATATAGTGATATATATTTAATAAACAATTAATTTATGAATTCTCATCATTTCAAAATGTTATATATATAAAGAAACATAATTATTCATGTTGATTTAAATACATACAAATATTTAATATCAAAATATATAGTAGAATTTTTTTTTTTTTGGTAACTTAATTTTATAAGTAGGAGGAAAAAACGGGGACTTCCCGTAAGGCATTTAAGGCAACCGGCTTATTTTTTTGTTTACATATATTATTATATAATAATACATAAAATTATTATAATTACATAAATATATTATAAGTTAC
>JBBYHL010159195.1:0-30322 GCA_038381835.1 Adansonia madagascariensis | reverse complement strand
ATGCATTAAAAGAGGGTTATATCGAAATAGTGACAAGTTAAGATCGAAAGAATCAAAATCGAGATAAGACATAGCTACTAAGGTATCAATTTCGGGTGTCACGAAGAGGTTCGTACCTCATTGCACGTAACCAACTCCCAAACCCAAATGGTGAATCTTTGCATTAAGTAGACAACGAGATCGATGTTTTGAGTTTCGTAACTCAAAACATAGGTTTCAATAGGCATCTGATCATGCCTAGCTTGAAATGATCGGTGGCAACTCCAAGCGTTGGCCATTTCGTGATGGTTATTCGAGACCAATAAGATGAGTGATTCATCTTATGGTCCCCCTCACTGTGTCATAAGTCGAGAATCTGTACTTTATCATTCTCATCACATTGCAAAGGAAAAGTCTCGATCAAGTAGACATTCCAAGTTAAAAAAATATTTTAAGTCGTACACACTCATAGATCTACGAAGATCCATCCCGAGGTACGTTGTGATAGCTTGGTGACTTTGTTGGGGATAGTATAGAGAGTTAGGCCAGTAACTAGTCGTGTCTTGCTAGGTTCCTAGATCTTCGGTCATTATTTAACCATGACCCTTTTTTGTTTTGTTAACTAATCTTTTGTTTGACATGATTGTCAAGATTGTCTTATTTTTGAATAATAATCAATTTAATAAAAATGCTAATACGGAGGTAAACAAAAAGGTTTGATCATTTCCCTATCACACAGCACGCACTTGCATGTGCATTAGTGTCCCACCAAACTCCATGGCGTGGTTATAACCCAATCATTAGGTGGAAGTGAGCTACCCACCTTCGTGAGTAACCCTCCGTATAGGCACGGCAATAACTTCCTGGATGTAAATTACCTATGTCTCTCGTGAGTAACCTTCCACATTTGCATAGGAAAATACATCCAACAGATCGAACCCGTTCTACCAAACCCGTGATGGGTCTAGGATCGGGGTTCCTTCGATTGTCCTTACCGGTGAAGGAGCAATTTGGATACCTATTTAGGTGTCAACTTAAACCTCATATAGTGAGCCCTACGAGCTAAACCATGTCAAACCATACCAGAACGCTATAGAATACTCGGAGAATAGGGTCACTCAGGGAAACATTCCTAACCTTTACTCTTAATTACCATAATTATGTAGGTGACAATGAGTATACAATTGTCACTCACATTTGTATTTTTATCATTGATCAAGGCATGCCATTGTGCCGCTCGAACAATGGCTAACCTTTGTGTAAATAAGTGACGGTGAACAAAAAACCATCATTCACAATGTCTAGACTGTAAGCCGTTATGCTATCAGAGTCACGGCTTAACTCACATCTGCACTAGTGGTGATAAACGAATATTACTACTAGTCAATTATTTTTCCATCAAAATAAGATATTGCATCACCTCATGAAGTGGCAGATTGCAGCCTGGTATGTTGATACGCTGCTCGTTTCTTGTCTCACCACCTTGGTTGAGACATGTTATGAATATTTTCTCTGATGTTCTTGAATTCCTTAATTTCTTACATTTGTCTCTTATACATATCACTAACTCATTTCACTTTGTTTGTGTTCTGGTGCATGCATCATCTCATCATATTTATCATGATCGTCATAATTTTAGGACAGTTGTTCTGGTTCGATGTTAAGCAAGGGACGGTTTTGTGGCTCTATGAAAGATGTTATCGCCAAAGCTATTCTAAGATTTAATTGTCTCCAATGCATATGCATATTTACTTTCACCCTTTTTACACTTGCATCAATCATTCATTATCTTAACTCATCATTGCATCATAAACACTCATCAATAAATGCGTTTTCAAGTAAAAGTCTAATACGAGAATCGGGTCATAAAAATGCAAGGGACTTCAGGGTGAATCAAGAAAACGGAACCTAACATCCTACATCGCTACAACACGTGATGCCGTAAACAAATCATAGAGAGTGATCATGAAGCTTGTATTGATGACTTGAGCTAATGGTTAAGGAATCACAAGACCAGATGATCTGTCAATAATGCGAGATGCAAACTCAAATCGTGAAACTTTTGGAACTAATGGCAGCCTCTGTGAAAGAAAAATGGCAAGCCAGCACTGCTGAAACAAGGAATGATCCTTCCAATGTAGAAAGTCCCCCTACCAATAATCCAGAACTCGCCTAAGGGGAGGCTAGACAAGAACAATAGCCCGTTTCTCCACCTGCTGCTCAGGCTCCATCAGTCATCTACCTTAATCCCATTGCGACAGTCAATTCATTCTCGGTACTCAAGGGGTGAACATAGGAGTCTTATTGGCAGATCTGATAACCCTTGACCATAAGGAACTAGAGAAAACAGAGGGTCAAAAGCCCACCATGACTACGAAAGAAGTGAACAAATTCTAGTTACTGGAAAATGCCTCTAAGCTATCAAAGGGAGTGATAAGTTTAGAGCTCTTGACGTGTAATCGCTATCTCTCAACCTTGTCATTCCCCTAAAGTTTAAAGTCCTAGAGTTTGAAAAGTTTAACGGAACCACTGATCCTTTTATCCATGTCTGAATGTACTTACGAAAGATGGCCAGGTATGAGAAAGATGAAAAGCTCCTTATCCATTGCTTCCAAATAGCCTCACTAGGGCAGCAGCTCAGTGGTATATCAAGCTAAACAATGTCAAAATCCAATCATGGGCCGACTTGGCTAAGGCCTTTCTAAATCACTACCAGCTTGTGTCGAACTAGGCGCAAGATCAACTTTCCTTGATGAATTTTGAGAAGAGATCCACTGAAAGTTTCAAGCACTATGCCCAAAGGTGGTAAGAAGAAGTAGCCCTAGTACAGCCTCTCCTTATAAAAAAAGAGATGACAGTCACTTTCATTCATACCCTATGTGCTCCTTATTACCAAAAACTCATAGGAAATGCCACAAAAAAATTCATAGGTTTGGTTCTCTCTGGAGAAATGATCGATGCCGCCATTAAGATGGGTAGAATGTCTGTCGAGGAAACAGCTGGATCAAGTAAGAAGCCCATTGCCGGTAAGAAGAAGGAAGAAGAAGCTAATGCCATAAATTATGCTAGCTTATCTCAGTTAAGATAGCGTCAAGCATCCAACCCTCGCTACTCAAGAATGCCACGTTCTTCCCTGTCACAATATCCCCGCAGCCAATCTATGCCATAACTTATAACCCATCACTTGCAATCCCATCAAACCTACTATAAAGCTAACTTCCATAAGTCCACCAAAATACCAATCGAATGACCGATAATGCACTTGCCAATCGAGGTACAAATCAACCAAGACAACATTTTGATCCCATCCTTATGACCTATAATGAGCTCTACCAAACCTTGCTCCAAAATCACTTAATTGCTTCGATCTATGTCCCAAAAAAGAAGCTACCATACCCGCCATGGTACAACCCTAACTCCTACTGTGAATACCATGCTGGGGCAGCGAGGCATGACATTGAGAACTGCTTGTATTTCAAATGAAATATGTAAAATCTAATCAACTCAAAAGTCTTGCAGTTCAGGATGAACCAGGGACCAAATGTTGCTACCAATCCTTTGCCAAACCACATTGAGCCAACTGCAAACATGATCGATACCGAGCCATAGAATTTGTGTCCTTCCACTAAGACCTAATTTAATGATGGGGTCATGATGGAAGCCCCTAGACTTTTCATGTCCCTTTCATATAATGTCAAAAAATGAAAACCTACCCGCCCTTGCCCAAAGGCAGGTAAGTGTCCTATGTAAGGGGCATTTTTATCAAACATTATTAGTGAAATGACTTTTGCATATATCATTCCATATTATGTGCCTGCATCACTTTTCAATCTCTTCGTCTTAATTACACTTTTGTCGTTATTCTTATTAGAATCCTCGAGTTATGTGTGTGCCTTTTGCAATGTCTATTTCTTCACCCTTTCAGGTGTCTCGACAATAGTGACATGGATGTGTCTAATGGGTCTTTAAAGATCGATTTCGAACGGTCAATTTGCACTAGTGAAGTTGATTTTGAAGAAGATTTCGAAAAAAGCTCCGTACCATTAGACCTCTTGCAGTTCAAGATCCAGCATCATAATTCTATCCTTATCGCCCAAAAATGAATGGGGTAGTCGAGGCAGCCAACAAAAACATCAAAAGAATAGTTGAGAAAATGGTTGAGACTTACAAAGACTGGCATGATAAGCTATCCTTTGCATTTCATGCCTATCAGACCTCAGTTCGAACTTCTATGAGCGCTACCCCATTCTCCCTTGTCTATGGGATGAAAGCTGTATTGCCCATCAAAGTTGAGATCCTTTCTCTCATAATCTTGATGGAAACCAAACTTGAAAAGGCTGAATGGTTCAAGAAAAAATGCAACTAGTTCAACCTCATCGAGAAAAAATGCGTGAAAGCCATCTACCATGGTCAATTGTATCAAAGATGCATGATTTGAGCCCATGACAAAAAGATGCATTTACAAACTTGGAACTTGCTTTGCCTGTTGAATTAAATTAAGCCATATTTTTTTCTCTCTCCATTATTTCAATCGATACTTTCCACTTTCAAGCAAATGGGAAAATGAAGAAGTCAATCTATCATTCTTTCTCTATTTAAGCAGATATAAGAAAAAGAGAAAGGAAGTTCACCCATTTAGCAAAAAATTGAGATTGAAGCCATATAAACATTTCTTTCTTGGTTTTTTTTTAGACTTTTTTTTTCAGCTTTTTCTATTCTAGTTAAAAGGTTAGTTTTTTTCTCCTAGTTTATTATTTAGTAGTGTTTTTTTTATTTTTTTTCTTGAGGAAGTAAGCACTTTCAAGGCTGAGTGACACTCTATTTGCCAGATTTGAACGAGAAAATGAAAAACATAAAATAAAAAAATGTAAAAGACTGTCAATTTGCTAAAGAATGATTTCATTAGTTTTTTGTATAAAAAGGGCAAAAGAGGATCTTAGATAACAAAAAGGGAATGAAAAAAAAGAAATAGGTAGAAAGCTGATCTGGCATCATTCTTTTATGAGCTCAATATTTTAATTTGAACATCTAAAGAAGAAAAACTAAAGTAGACAAAAGGGTAGACAGGGGTGGTTGCTAAAGACAAGTTGGCTAGTTTTTTTTAACAAAAAGGAAAACGTAGCTAGCATTTCAGTATATAACAGGCTTTTAATTTTGGTTAGATATAATATATTTTTTAGTTTTTGGCCCAGAAGCATTCGATTTTAGTGTATTTAAAGCATAAAGTTAGAGTCTATGCAACCTATTTATGAAATATTTATGAGATAGTTAAAATTATTTTAGTAATTTATTACTATAACATAAAATATTTATTTTTGAAAACTCTTTTAGTGTTAAATTTAAAATTCATATATTTCAAGAAATTGTAATGTAAAATTATTAATAAATAGAATATTATATTTATATAAAAATATTTTTTAAATTTTCATGCCTTTTTTTACGAATATCCTTATTTTTTAAAAATTACCATTTCATCGGGTCCATACCATGTCATACCATATTGCACGATTGTGTCTGTGCTTCATAATTGTTTTTTTTTTATTTTTTTAATTTTAGCTTTAGTGCTCCCTTCAAAGAATGTTCCACAAGAAAGAAATTTATGGAGTTTGAAAGCACCATTCTTGATTTTGATCAAATTTAAGTCTTTAAAATTTTCCTAGCTCTTTGTATTCTTTTTATTCACTAATGCTGGATTTTCCAGTTTTAGTAGAATGTAAATGTTTGAATTAATTATGTGATGTAGTCATTGCTTAATTAGTTTTCTTAGTTAAATTCATGTTTTTTTTTTCATTTACTACTATTATTTCATATCAACATAATATTACCTAATAATTATATAACTGGGCTATATAGATACCAGTCACACATTTTAATTTGTAGCACATATATATTATATTATGTTCTATTACGTTATATATCAAAATTACATGCATATGAAATGAAAGAGTTTTATTTGTTTTTTAGTTAATCAAGGTGATGAATCATCCTTGGTGGCAAGAGCACATTGGCATTGCTTAACTAGTTATAAAAAAATTTTTGGGTTTTGATGCTTAATTTGACATTGGTTTTTTTTTTTATTTCTTTTTTCAAGTTTCACACTTTTCTTTCTTGTTTAAAATATTGAATATGCATACATAGCTATCCATTTTAATATGTACAATATCCTTTGTAACTTAGAAAAAAATCTTTTCATTCATGTCCTTGTATTGCAGTCAATAAAATTCTTTACTTGCTAGGTATTTTCTTTTAATCCCTAAATTTTCTTGTCTAAAAGGCAAAGAAACATATAAAGTATTATGTTTGGTTGCTTCAGTGTGCTGAAAGAAACTATGGATGGTTCATTTTTTTTATTAATTCAAAATATAATTGGCATATTAATATGAAACTTTATTTTTCTATTTTTTTCTAGTAAAAAATTGTTAAGTTTGGCTCTTCAATTTGATTGGCTTATGTTAAATCAAGGTAACTTATCATTAATTTATCTTAGAGTTATATTATTATTACTTTAAAATCTTACAATATTTAATAAAGTTTAGATTTCTTATTTTTACATGTTTTCCTAATTTATGTATATATTAGTTGATGGATCAACCATATGATTGGGTTTTCTTTCATGCATGTACTTAAATTGATTAGACAAATGGATGACTATTTCAATAAGGCTCAAAACAAAAACTTTCCTAAAAGCAATAGCTTAGTTAGAGATGAAACAGAAGAAAAGAACTCATGCCATCATTGTTGCAAAATGTCTTGCTATATACTTAAATTGCATAAACTATGAGTTGATAAAATGTAAATTGAAATTAATGATCTCATAAATTTATTGTTTTAATGTCTTATTTATTGTGTAAGGTTTCATGATACCTTTAACAAAGACTACTGAGTTGAGTATTAGAAGTATTGATAATAAAAAAGATGTATTTTTGCATGTGGTTAATGAAAACAAAAGTTAATTTTTTGATAATCGTGAAGTCCAAACTAAATTAAACAATTTCAGCATTATGGCAAATGCTAATTTAGAAGAAGTTAATAGTTTAGCAATTTATGAAGAGAAAATTATCAAGAATGATTTATCCAAATTTAGGGGCAATGTTAATGATGTTAAAAGGGGTCAAAGTTGAATGACTTATCTCAAGCATCTAGCTTTAGTTGGGAAGATAAAAAAAAGTCTATAAAAGTTCATTGTATAAGTAACTAAAAGGTAAAGAATCAAGTTTGGATGAATTATTTGACTACCGTAGATCTATCAGGCCAAGTAAGTGAATTTCAAAGAATTGCACACCATAAAAGTAAGTTATTAGGTGAGAAAAGTGTACTTAATAAAAGTTATTGAGCAATAACTTTGAGGGAAAAAGGAAGGTCTAAAGTGGCGACTAAATTTGAATGCAAAAATCTACTCAAGTACCATTGTGCCAAAAGGGAAATGGAAATAAGCTAAGGTATACTACCTATCATATTTTTGGAATATAATCATGTATTGCATATTTTCTTTTGAGTGTTTTTAATAGTCTAGTTTAACTTCCCACATATTTAGTTCGTAGCAGCATAAATGAATTGAGATGAAAGCACAAAATTAGATAAAGCAATCTCAACTTACATTGATGTTTACCACACCAAATATAGAAATTTCAATCTTGGATTTCCTATGAATTGATCTATTAATTGGACAAATATAATGGTTACATTTTTCATTTTTTTAGTTTGAGTGTAAACATTGTTGGGTTTTGAAACTTGTTTTATTTATTTGTGAAAGTGGAAATAAGATTGTTGTTGATTTTCGTGGTGTATTTGGGACAAAGGCTGAGTTGGATTACTTGCCACCGACAAATGGCTTAACTTCATCAAGCTATCATCCTTTATCCATCCTTTATTGTTGTTAGAATTTGCATGTTGATGTTAACTTATATTAGTATAAGGTTTAGTTTATGATTTGGATAGAGTGCATATGATTTTAATAGGTCATTGATTTGATTAGAGTGCATATGGATCCGAAAGGCCAACTGTTGGCTATTCCAAATGCAAATCCTACACCCTACAAAAAGAACATGCCAATGCATACCAAAATTAAAACAAAATTAAATATAATATAAATAATATTAGTTACAACCATAATATCACTAGATAAAGATATTACTTATTGTGTATGCATTGACTTCAAGATTTGATGGGCCGTTTGATTTTTCCTAAATATGTAATAAAGATAAAATCATTAACGAAACCTATAAATGATAAATATAAAGTCAATGGTTATATTATATAAATAACATAAGAATAAAGTAATATACAAAGCAAAACTGTGAGCACCTGATTAGAATTTATATCTACCTTAAAAAAATCTATCCTCAACAAGTTTATCTTCTAATGAATTATACTCACTATCACTATCTGACAAAATTTTAGCACTACTTCCTATAGATTTGAATAGATTACAAATGCGATTATTATGTCAGGCCATCCCACATTGTGAACAACTATAATTTCTTTTCTTGTATTCTTCATTTTTCTTTATATTTTGGTTGGACTTCTTTGGAGGGTCTTATAGCAAACCAAAGTTTCCTTATTAATAGTTTATTGTTCTTACTTGTGACATCTCATCCACCCTAGTAGTCAAGTTAGCCAAAGAAATTTTCTTTATCACTTTAAAACTTTCTTTACATTTGGATGCCAAATAGTATAAACCTATTGAACGTTAATATCTGTGATGAGTGCCTCAAACTCCAATTGCATCATCATCCAATTGCAAAGTAATGGTTGGCATTGTATTTTCTCCAGCATTTATTATTTCATGACACATGATGCAAAACTTTGGTATATGTTTCAAATGCTCATTTTTCATAATAAAAATGGTATGCTTCAAAGAGTGCCTTTAATTTCAAACATAGACAAGAACAATTGATGGTTTGTCTTAAGTCATTGTAAGTCACTCTTGTCTCTTTGCAAGGTTGCAAAGTATATACTTTTGTGTAGTTAACCATCAATATAATATTTGCTTTCCTTATGTAAACATCTTGTCGCCTAAGCTTTTTCCTAAACCTCTTGAATGAAATTATTAGTTAAAACTCACATAGCATGTTTTTCTAGTGGTTTCAAGTTGCTTGTAGAAATAGGTTCACAATTGAGTTCACAACTGAATGTAGGAATTCAAGTAAAGTACCATTTTGCTTTATATATTCTTCATATATGAGTTGCATCATTCACAAAAAGATGTTTTCATACCTCTAAAAACCTTGCCAACAAGAAATTCAGCCTGCATACAAGTAGTATTATATTTCCCATTGATCCAAGCATTTTCTTCAAGACTATGAAGTAGATTGTTCCATATACAACAAAATTCATCTTCATTCTTTTAAGAATTCATGCATCATTTAAATCCTCATTCAATTTTCAAAGTTATGGAGATTTGATGTAGTATTCCTTTAAATGTGCCATACACAAAGCCTATGGTTAGCTTCAACGTGAACAATTTTGAAAGCAATATGCATTCCTTATCCTTATCAATGAACACTAAAATAGGCTTTTTCTAGCTTATGCAGCATAAGAACTCATTTAAAACTTAAACAAAAGTCTCACGCCTTTCAGTTAATAAAATTGTAAGTGCAAAAATGATTATTTGATGGTGATTATTAATTCCAATAAAGACCAGTAGAAGAAGATCATACTCATTCTTCTTGTATGTTGTATCAAATGCCATGATGTCTCCAAAAATATGCATAATTTGATTGGCTAGCTGAGTATAACTAAAAAATGTTTTGAAGAAGTTCTTATCATCGATAATGTATTTTATGTAAAACCCAAGAACTAAAGTTGCTTTTGCCTCAAATATACTAATGCAACTTTTGCATCACCACTAATAATAGATTTCATTGGCTTTGCATGTAACTTGTTTGCCAGATCCTTTCTTGTGAACCTTACTCTACTGAAGCCTCTTGCTTGATTAGACAAGCATGACATTATTTGACATGGTTGGATTCCTGGTCCTTTCATTGCCATTGCTTCTACTTTTGCACTCGATCAGACTATTTGATTCGATTTGGTGAGAAACTTTTGTTAAAGTTTCATTAACTTATGATTGTGTTCTTTGTCAAATACAGAGACTACCCACTTCTGTGTACTCTAATTAAGCACCACACTCATCTTTGTCTTACATCATGTTTTACTAATAGCTTTAGGCTCCCGGACCTTATTTTAATTCTTCAACCATTTCCTATTTTGAAGTCCCTCTTTATTGTGAAGTAAATTTTTCCCCACCACATTATAATATTGGTCTCTTCTTGAACATCCAATTCAAGCATTGAATCCTATATTGTAAGCATAGGTCATGTAAAAATAACTCTGTATCCTCCAAAGAATTGAAATTTCATACCTTCAACATCTCTTGCTATTAATTCAAATTCATTTTCCTGATAAAAAAATTTGTTAATCCAACAACTATTCTTTCTTGAAGTTAAGTCCTTCATTTTGTTTGAAAGATGATTTAATGATTCTGTCCTAATTGATTTCGTCATCGACAGGGTTCACTATTCAAATCATAAAAGAATCTCTTCCATTTTCTCCTAAGTGGTCATCCATTTGTCTAACTAATATAAGTACATGTGCAAAAGAAAACCCAATCATATGGTTGATCTATTAACTAATATATACATAAACTAGGAAAACATGTAAGAATAAGAAATCTATGCTTTATTAAATATTGTAAGATTGTAAAGTATACTTTAAGATAAATTAAAGATAGGTTACCCTAATTTAATATGAATCAACCAAATTGAATAATCAAAATTAACAATTTTCATTAGACAAAATAGAAAATAAGGTGACACGTTAGTGTGATAACTATATGTTTATTACAAATGACCTAACCATATTGTTTTGCCTTACTGGTAAATAATTTTTATATTTTGATATAAACAATATGACAACTATACTTCTGGTAACTAACTAAGCAAAGCCAATGTGCTTTTGCCACCATAGATGATTTACCATATTGATTAACTAAAACAAGTAAAACTCCTTCCTTTGTTATGCATGTAATTTTGATAATATATATATATATGCTACAAACAACTGATATGTGTGTCTTGTATTTATATAGTTCAGTGATGTAATCATTAAATAATGTTATTAAGTAATGTTGTGTTGATATGAACTAATAATAATAACTGAGAAACATTAATTTAACAATAAAAAAACTAGTTAAGCAATGATTACATCACATAATTAATTTAAACACTTGCATTCTAATCAACAAATCTCAAATTTCAAATCCAACATTAGTGAATAAAAAGAATACAAGGAACTGGGCAAATTTAAAGACTTAGATTTGATTATAATCAAGAATGTTGACTTTTAAACTCAAAGAATTTTCATTTCTTATGAGCCATTCCTTTAAGGGAGCACTAAATCTACAATTGGAAAAAAAAAAGAAAATGAATAATAATCAATTATGAAGCACATACACATAGAATAGATACAATCTAATATAAACACAGCAAAACAATAAGTTTTTTAAAAATAAAGATATTTGTATGGAAGGCCATGAAATAAAAAATATATTTTATATAAATATAATATTCTTTATATAAAAAATTTACATTAAAATTTCTCAAAATATATGATTTTAATTTCAAAAAAACACATTTTATGTTATAGTAATAGATTACTAAAATAATCCAATTATCTCACAAATATTTCGTAAATAATGTTTAGGGACTTTAACTTTGGGCTTTAAATTTGATAAGATTCAATGCTTTGGTCCAAAGACTCAAAATCTATATATAATCCAAATTAAAAGCCCATAACGCACTAATATAATCTACAATTTCCTCTCCTTCAGTTTTTCTTCTTTAATAGATCAAATTAACATTTAGCTTGTAAAAACATGATGCTAGACCAACCTATTCTCTATATCATTCTTTAACAGATTGATAGTCTTTTGTTTTTTTAATATTTTTCATTTTCTTGTTTGAGTCTTCGAGTTTTTTTTGTTATAGAGACATTCTCTAAGTATCAATTTTACGATTTTATCCATTCTCAAACAAAAGCACTGAGACTTGAAAACAATTTAAAACCAATAAGAATTTTGTTAAGTGAGAACACCTACCTAAAAAGAAAAAGTTATTGAAACTTGACTTGCAAAAATGGAATTGGTAAGCTGGCAAATGTAGTGTTAATTGATCTTGAAGTTGCTTACTGTAGCAAGGTAAATTCATGAGAAAAAACCCAGATCATAAATAAACAAATGAAAATAAAAAATACTTCTAAACAATAAACTATGAGAAAGAAAACTAACCTTTAAACTAGAGTAGAAATAGTTGAGAAAAAGTTAAGAAAAAAATCAAAAAAGAAATGCTTATATGCCTTCAACCCCATTGTTTTGCTAAATGGGTGAACTTTTTCCTTGTAGATACCTAATTTTGTCTAGGCATTTTTTTTCATAGTCCTGAATATCCAAGTTTGGGAGTCAAATGATTGCCCTAGTGGAGGTCAACCTCTTCCAGGCGAAATAGGCATTTTTAATACCTTTTTAGTCATGCTTAAATGATCACATATGCACGTGATAGAAAAATCACCATTTTGGGGGTCGTAGAGAATAAATCTTAGATAAAAAAATGAATATCAATGTAAAAGAATTAATTTTTAAATTTATTCTTTTGAAATTTTAAAAATTCATTTTTGCATATGATGTTAAGGCTAAATTTTCCATTTATAGGGTTTTTGAGATTTTTTTTAAAAATTGACAAGTCGATCATCGTATATTTTTGCTGATACCCTTGCAGTATTTATGCCAATACTCACCTTAAAAAATAAAAAATACTCAAGAAAAAATCCATATTGGCATTTTATACCATGAAATGTCAAGATGTCAAGTTCATTTATTAAATTTAAATTTTTCATTGTACTGTGAGTATCATGCTTGCAAAATTTTTTTTGGTAAAATTTATTCTGGATTTCAAGTTTTTATCTTTATTATTTTTATAATTAATATTTTGAGTAATGTGTTAAAGTTAATTCATTTTTATAAATTTGAACGGATTTTTGAAATTTTTTCAGTTTTAGAATAAGAACTTATCTATAAATATTTTTGTAAAATTTTTTAGAGTTTAGAATTTTAAATATTTTTATTTCAATAAATAACTTAAATATAGCTTTTTGAAATTCCAATTCATTTTTATTAAATATCAATTTTTTTTAAAAAAAATTTTCTAATAAATTTTTACTAGTTTGAAAATTTTAATTATCTTTTTCTAGCACATAAAATTTCTCAAATATTTATCTTGAAATTTTTGCATGTCATTTTTAATTAGCAAAAAATTATTTTTTCCATTTCATGGGCCTTAAAACCCGTTGACTTTCGTAATGGGCCTAATAAGCCCGTTAACTTTCCAACAAGCCCAATAAGGCCATTTTTGTTTTATAACAAGCCCAGTAAGCTTATTTGATTAAATTTTTAATTAAATTTGTTATTTCAAATTTTATTTCTTGAGTACATAATTTTTAATTTGTTACAATTTTAGTCTTCATAATTTGTTTTTATTTAATTTAGATTTTTTCCTTATATTATCTTTATCATCATGGATTCTAGAATTGTCTTAATAGCTGATTCATGATAAGCATGACAAAATGACGAAAGTTAATTAATTAAACTTTATAAAAAAAGCAAAAAATCTAAAAATGTTAAAAAAACATAAAATAAAGAGAGAGAAAAAACTTTGGCCAAGAGGGATTTTAGCCCCTCTTAGCTGATTCTTCTATTTATAAAGAAAGAAGGAGGATATTCATTTGAAAAGGAAATGCTTCTATGGAAGAAAAACACTAAACAATCATAGTTTTTTTTATAATTTTTTCAAGCTTTTTCGGTAAATTTACTTGGACAATTTTTTATTTTTGTTGATTTTATGCATGTTCCATCCTTTTAGACAGTTTTGTGACTACTTGAGCTCATGGATTTTGATCCATGTTGAAAGGCCAAGTGTGAAAGCTAAGATCAAAGTTTGTTGATTTTGTTGTTATATGTGATTTTTATTAATATAATTCGTGTTTGTTGATAGAAATGATGTTATTCACGTGTATATATTTTTATGCAATTTTCTTTAGCATTTTCTTGTTGATTTATGTTGATATGTTCATGATTTATCATGATATTATGCATATTTAAGCTTGATAGAAATTAGGATATTTATTTATATTGATATTTATGAAATTGTGTGATGAAAAAATTGTTTTTGATGATTATTCATGTTGGCCAAATTTAATGGCGGCTCTTGATGAAATTTTTATGCTTGATTTTGTGATATTTTATATTATTTGTTATATTTTAAACTTGTAAGGGCTTAAAAATAATTTTTTCAAAACTTTTAAGGCTTTTGGTAGGTGTTTCCAAGCCTTAGCTGAACCTAACTTGATGATTTTATGATTTTTTTTATTTTTTGGGTTATTTTATGATTATGAAAATCATAAAGACTAAATTGCAAAAGTTGAAAAGTTTTCCAAGGCTATCCAAGCTTAGTCAAATCACTTGTAGACCTTTAAAGGTATTATTTATTCAATTCTAACATGTTTGAATGCAATCTATACAATTTTAATTCACTAGAGACCTTTCTGTAATTTTTAAAAGTTTAGGGACTTGTTTATAAAGAGTGAAAAAATTGTTCCAAGGCCAAAGGTGTGTGACCAATGATCTTTATGATTTTTTATTGATATTACAAGTTGATTTTGATATGTTTCATATTTGATTTTGTATTTTATTTTTATATAAGGAGTATTTTGTAAAATTAAGAAAGTTTAGTTTACCATTTAGGTAAAACCTTGCACAGTAGGGTCAAAAAGGCCTTTTTTCACCTCAAATTACCTATTTAGGTTTGGTCATTTAGGAAAATTTGTAGTATTTTTAGCTATTTTGGGATTAAAATGTAATTTTGATAAACGTAGGGACCTATTATTAATTTTTGTATTTTAGGTAATCTTTATTGTCAAAGTTATCCATTTACGATCAGATAGTTGTTCCATATCATGATCAAATCTTTTAAGGTTAGCGGGATACTTTTATGTTGAAGGTATACCTTAAGGGTATTTTGGCAATTTACCCTAGAATTGTGTCCATTGTGATTGTTGGGATACTTCTATGTCGAAAGTGCATAATAAGATTAGGTTCTTCTTTTTATGAATTTATTGAGTCTTTTAAGGTTACTGAGATACTATAACGTTAAAGGTAGACTTTAAGGACATTTTAGTAATTTATATTAGAACCAAGTCTTATGTGATCATCGAGATACTTATAAATCGAAGGTGTGCAGTACGAATAAGTTTGTTCATTTATGATATCATCAAGTACTTTTGGTTTTCGAGATACTTTTATGTCAAAGGTGAACCTTAGAGACTTTTTAGTAATTTACCTTATAGTCGAGTCTTTTAAGGTCACTAGGATACTTTTATGTCGAAGGTGTACTTTAGGGGTAGAACGTCTCTGAATTGAAGTAGTACATGGAATTTCTCCTAGCATATGGAAGGGGTTTTGCAAATTATTTTGATAAAGAGATATCTTTTTGAAAATAAGAAAATCAAGATTTTTTTATGAATTTCAAAAAATAAATCCTTTCTATTCCTTTGGCTCTCTAATGGGATACTAAAGATCTTTTGATTTTTGAGAACTTTTTGTATCCCTTTGGCTCTTTGGTGGGGTACAAAAGAAGTAATGATGAAACCTTTTGTATTCCTTTGGCTCTATAATAGGCATGAAAGATATTTTGACTTTTAAAAATATTGAAACCTCAATTTTTTCAAATGAAATAAGAAATTTGTTTCATAAAATATTATTTTGATATATGGGAATTATAGTTAAATATCGAATTAAAAATAAATAAAGATCAAATTTGAAGTGAACATGTGATTAGTAAAGTACTAATTATCGAGCGCCATTATAGGGATTGATCTTTTTTTGTGATTGTAATCGATTCTCGAACCCTTTCATATGATCTCTGGTAAGAGCGCAAACCTTGGAGTTAGTTTTCTAGGGTTTCGTACTCTCAAAATATGGATTCTGGTAGGTGACCAATCTCACCTAGCCAAAATAGATTGGTAGCAACTCCAAAATAAATGATCATTTTGTGATGACTATTTAGGTTAAGTAGAGTGAGCAATTCATCTCGATAAGTCAATCCCCAGACAAAAAAATAATAATGATATGGTCCCTACAAATAAAGAATAATGATATATAGATATATATAAGAACGAGAGGTACTCCTATCTTTTAAGTTAGGCTGGTTAGGATTCGCATTTGAGATATGTTGCGATAGCTTGGTGACTTCACTGGGGATAGTTAGAGAGTCAGGCCTAAAATTACTCACGTGTTAACTAAATTTTAATTAATTTGGTTTCAACTGGTATTTGATTATAATTTTTGATACTTTCAAAACAAAAATTTTTATTATATTTTTTTTATTTTTATGGAAATTTTTGGGTATATGTTGTTCATGTTTTTCATTAACCCTCTTTTGTTAGTATTTTTATGGGACATTTAGGATAGGGACTTTTATTATTTTTGAAAGTTTCAAGTCATTAAAAGGATTGTTTGTTTCCCCACACACACTACACATATGTAAATACATTAGATTCTCCTCGAAGCATATAGAGGGGGCATAAATTACCTAATATTTTTGGAGGGGTGAAGTAGCTTTAGCTTCTAAGGTGTTAGCCTCTATCTCAGCCAGTGGAAAACCTACTAGGTGTAACTTCTTATGCCTACCCGAGTTGTTAGACTCATTAGGGTATTAGAGATTCTCCTACTCATATTGAACTCTTTCTGACGTAAACCTGCAATGGTAAGGATTAGGATAGCTAATCAATTCTTTTTGGACTCGAGGAACAACTTGAGAACTTGTTTAAATATCCAACTCAAACTTCATGTAATGAACTGTAAGGGCTTACCTAGTTAGAGCCATACCTAATTTTAAAAGTTACCAAATTAGGTACATATAAGGGAACACTTCTAGCTTTTTACTTCTATAATTTGATTTTCTTGATAGTAGTAAATGTATATTGTGTTTTCATAATAAATTTTATTTATTTCTCTCCTCGACTTGCAATATTGGAACTCTTTTAGAGCAACTTTTTGCAATTGCTATTTCATTTTAATAAAAATTTGTGATCGAAAAATGGATTTCATGAATTCTTTCTTAAAAAAATAAGAGCATATCAATAAAAAAACACTAGAGAAGAAAAAAAAATAAGGAAAAAAGAGAAAAAAATCAAAATCAAAAGCAGATTAATCAAATTTTTGAAGCCTTTGGGACTACTAAAGAAAAGAAACAAGATAGTGTTAAGAATTTTCCTTCTTAATTTTTGCGTCATATCTGTATTTCATGAAAAGTTGTAAATTCATTCATGCATATTTTTTTGCATATTCATTTGTTCATATGCTCATGCATTCATAATTTCCATGATGTGCTAAATTCATTTCATTTATTATATTAAAGGATCGAGACATGGATGATAATTTAGAAGCAAGAATTAGCATGTTAGAGTCCACTAAAATAGTGTATGGCTGTGAAATTTGGAAAATGAAAAATCAGCTTGGCAAAATGATAAAATGGGTTAAGACCTTGGAGGGAATAGTTGGAGAAATGGGGCAATTTTTTAATTCGAGTATATGTTAGGCATGTTTGAAGTAAAAATGCCTGATTTTGTATCCATGCAATTTAGTCTACCTTTCGATTCTTTTGGTTTTCCTGACATTCCCTTATTATCATTTAGTGCCCATACTGACCACAAAAGAGCAAGGTCAATATGCTCCCATTGACCTATAAGGAACTGTACTTTTTTTTTGCTTGAGGATCAGCTCGTTGTTCCTATACACATTTCTCCCTATGAACCCCTTATCCTAATTGTTCTGACATTAATGCACATTGTGAATACCATGTGGGATTTTGGGGGCATTCTATAGAAAAATATGATGAGTTCAAAACAAAAGTTCAAGATCTACTCAATGCCATTGTAATTCGGGTCGAGCCAAAGTCAAATGTTGCTACTAAACCCCTATCACATTATTGGAACTATTAGAATGTTAAGGGGCAATAAAGCGATCATGGAGATAATCTTTTGGCTACCTGTTAGGTTTTGTAAATATAGGGTTCAAATGAATGATTAGGACATGCAAGGATCCCTAAGAAGCACTAATAAGTTTAGGAAATGTAGTGTTTGTAAAAGCAATCTTTTTGTTACTTTTTCTTTTGAATCTTGTAAATATGCTTATGTACGCTAACAATCAATGGACAAATTAAAAAGTCTAGTTAGTGAAACAATGGTTCGTGCCACTATAATAATCTCCATGTCTGATATCTAGCCACCTTGACATCTAATTTGTCTCATCAGATGTTGCCCCATTCATTCATTTATTCACTCACTTATTCATAGAATAACATAAATCATTAAATGGAAAATGCCATACAATAGGAAGAAATACAAGCACAAATTGCAAGTACGAGGGAACCACTTAAGTAAGGGAATCAGTTTGCCAACAGCCAAAAGGTATTACTAACACTTTTGTCAGGGCATCCAAGGAAGTACAAGCAGAAGGACCTTAGGCTAATATTCAAGATATATGCCAACGGGTTCTCAAAATGTGTAACTAATAAACACCAAAAATGTGCTTTTTTATACTCTGGCAATAGCCATTCATTTTAACCTTGGCTTTTCCTCACAAATGCAGATGCAAGAACTGCTGTGCAAGAAGAGTTGGCAGTCTTTAACCGTGACAAGGAAGAAAAGTTTAAACAAATCGCCAAGAAGCAAGCCAAATTAGAAGCTGAAAAAGGGAAACTACAGCTTTTTGAAAAAAAGGTTTAAGGCCATAAGAAGGCCCAGCTCTATGGTAGCATTGATATGGATGATCTCAGTCCGGTACCAGATTTTATTATCTCGGCAAAGTTTAAAATCTCAAAGTTTGAAAAGTATGACAGATTCACATACCATAAGGCACATTTGATGACATGTTGTTCTAAAATGGCTGGGCATACCAGAGATGAGAAATTGCTTGTTCATATTTTTCCTGAAAGCTTGATTAGGGCAGCATTAGAATGATACTTCCAATTAAAAAAAGGCCATGTAAGTACATGGAGGGACTTGGCCCAATTATTTTTATGACAATATGAGCACAGGTTGGAAGTTGCTCTATATCGAGGAACCCTTCAAAACATGAGAAAGAATTCCAACAAAAGTTGTAGAGACTATGCCTATGCATCCAACCACCTCTCATCGATAGTGAAATGCACACCTATTACATGGATACTTTGCCATCTTAGTACTATAATAAGTTGTCAAAAATGCTTTCTCCAAGTTTGCAGGCATGTTGTTTGCATTATAAAAAACTGAACATGGCATAAAAACTAGAAGAATCTTGGATGCCAGCCATGTGGTATATATGCAACAAGAAAATAATTTTGTCAATAAATGCCAACAATTCACAACGATGAAGCCAGGACAATAAAAAGCTGAGAAAGCAAGAAAATCTATTCGAACTGTGTCTTTATTCGACCTTTTATTACTTAATAGCCTTAACAGAGTTAGATGACCTCCTCTATCCCAACATAACCTAGAAGTCTCCCTACCTAGAGTGGTACAATTTGACCACCAAGATGCAACATGTTCTGTCAAGGGATTTTATTAACTAATGCATGCTGTTCAATGTGAGAATTATTTGGAATGTCCAAAATGGTTGGCTGGGGAGTCATAGGTTGATGCAAATTCTGAATTAAATTGCTTGAATACTTCTTTGCTATGCGATAAGCTTTGGAATTTATCTTTCCTACCAAAGAATTCAGTAAACAAACCAGTCTCATATAGTGGCTGTGCTCATGACATGAATAAGATGACAGGAAATAAAGATGCATCTTGTAGAATTTTCTAGCTTTAGAACTTAGAGTTTGATACACCTTTTAATGTTTCATTAGCTTTTCTACAATTTAGCTTTAAAGAAAACTTTTTTTCATGGTAGATCGCTTATGAAGAATTAAAGCTTTATAAAAGTTTTCCGATGACAAGTCTAAGTTTTGAGTTCCTTTGTTGTCGCACTGCAGTTAGTTTTGCTCTAAGGGGCATAGATAGTTTGTTCATTATCGATTTTTTCTTTCAAGGCTGTTTAATGCTTTTACATTTGTTGTCTATCCAATTATTTTGAGATTGTTCATAAGATAAGTTATGACATGGAAGTGAAAACTACCCTAGTTGCTGAATGTCACAAGGCCAAGTTCATGTTAAAACACATCCCTAATGAGAAGGAATGACAAATTTCTTTAAAAGATTCTCGAGAAGGAAAAACAAAGTATAGGCCTTTAGTGATGTCGATCTGGCAAAATTTGATTAGTTGGTGGATGCCCTTAAGCACAATTGATCTAAGGATCATCGGACTTATGGTAGTATGCCACTAAAGGGCAGTTTTATCTTAACTTTAAAATGTTATACTTTTTTTTAACAAATTGTGAATTTTAAATTGAATGAATTTTCTGTATCCTACCATAGGTCATGAATTTTTGCTAATGATGATTTCCAGTATCTAGGATAATGAGAACATTTTGAAAAAAAAAAATTTCTTTGGTAGATGATCACCAATAGGTTGAACTCTTTCAGAAAGGTTCTTCACTTCCATTTATATGATCGTCCTAGACATTCAACCATAGACCTTGCACACTTAAATGTTCTTTTTTTTTCCTAGATTCCTTAAAGTTTGAACAAATAGGTTATGCTCCTAAAAGATCTAGTTGCTAATAGTTTGACATGTGTTAAAATAATGATGGTATTTTAAGATCTTGCAAATTCATTTGAATAACCTTTTACTAAAACTTCCATGACACTCTTATTAATCATGTGTTAAAATAAATTTAATTTTTATTCAGTTTCAATATTCAATATTTAATTATAATTCCTGTAATATTTTATTAAACAAATTTATTATTTCGAGGAAAGTCAGGTTTTATTACATTTTGAAATCACAAAATTATTCGTACCCTATCAAGGAACCAAATGGACATGAATTTCCCATTGTATCCCATTAGAGAACCATGCGAAATACGAAAGGTTTTATTTTTTTTTGAAATCGAAAAATCCTGACTTTCTATTTGAAAAGGGTATCTCTCTATTAAAATAATTCACCAAATTCCTCACATATTCTGGTAGGAATCTTATGTATTAATTTAATTAGGAGACATTGCCTTATTTACAAAAATAATTTTATCATTAAAATACGAACTTTATGACCTAGAAATGACCTGATATGATGAACCTATTCTTAATGTATACTTTCAACGTGAAAGTATCCTGGTACTCATATAAGATATGGTTCTAATGCAAAATTACAAAAATACCCTTGGGGTATCCCTTTGACATAAAAGATCTCGGTAGCCCCTAGAGGACTCAAAAATGCTTGAGAAAAGGGTGAACCTATCCTAAATATGCACTTTTAGCCTAAAAGCGTCCTAATGCATATCTAAAACTGGACTCAAATAAAATTACGAAAATACCCTTAGAGTATACATTCGATATGAAAGTATCCCGATAACCTTAAAGGACTTTAAAATGATCTCGGAAGGCTAAACTAATCCTAAAAATTCACCTTCAGCATAAAAGCATCTCAGTGAAAAAAATTACCAAAATGCCTCTAAGATATTCCTTCGACCTGAAATTATCCCGATAACCTTAATGGACTTAAAAATGATCTTAGAAGGCTAAACCAATTCTAAAATATTCACCTCTAGTGTAAAAGCATCTCGGTTACTATCTAAGACTCGATTTTAAGCAAATTACCAAAATGCCCTAAAGTTTACCTTCGATGTTGAAAGTATCTCGGTACCCTTAATGGACACTAAAATGACCTTAAAAGGCTAAGCGAATCCTAAACATTCACCTTTGGCATAAAAGCATCTCGTTAAAGAAAATTACGAAAATGCTCATAGGGTATACCTTTGACATTAAAGTATCCCTGTACCTCTAATGGATACTAAAATGACCTTAAAAGGCTAAGCAAATCCTAAACATTCAGCTTTGGCATAAAAGCATCTCAGTTACTATCTAGGACTCAATTTTAGAAAAATTACCAAAATACCCTTAAGGTTTACCTTCGACGTGAAAGTATCCCGGTACCCTAATGGGCACTAAAATGATCTTAAAATAGATGAATTTAGTCCAAATGGAAAAGCTAGAATTTTAATTTTGACTTAAAATGCAAAATTTGCAATCTAGCCTCTAAATTTTTGAAAATTACAATTTGTATCCTTCGAAAGACCGAACAAATGCGAAAAGTTTTGAAAATTTCTATATCCCTATAGAAGGCCATAGAAATAATAGAAATCTTTAAAACTACTAAAATATCCAATTTGCCCCTTAAATACTAACATTTGCTATTTAGTCCCTAAACTTTTTTAAATTTCATTTTAGTCTTTATATGATGAAATAACCAAAAAATCATAAGATCACATGAAAATACACATGGAAAAAACAGCAAATATGTCAGCAAAAGTTCGGCCAAACACCTTGCCCTTCAAACAATTTTTTTTTTGTATTTTGCAAAATAGCCTTTCAATTTTCTAAATTTGCATTTTGACCCCTGCATAAAAATAACATCACAAAAAATCATCAAATCAGCCAAGAATTAACCCAAAAATCATGGAAAAAATCTACATGAAGGTTTGGCTAAGCATGTTTGGTCATAAAACATAAATTTTGCATATTTTGCAATTTAGCCCTTAAATTTTCTAAAATTGCAAAATGGCCCCTAAAATGTTAAAATCACCTAAAACATGTTCCAAAACACACAAAATCAGTTTTCTGACAGCCTATGAAGCTCTCGACCAAACCAAAAATAACATAAAAAAGTTTACATATTTTATTATTTAATCCCAAAAATTTCTAATATTTACAAAATAGGCTTAAAATCATAAAATCAACACAAAAGTAAGCATAAAGTCATCAAAAAAATTCCTATTAAATTCAGCCAAGTAAAAACATATATCATTAAATACTTTCTCAACACAAAGTCATAAAAACAACCATGAATAAAATATCATCAACTCAAATACAAAAATAAAATCATCAAAAAAATATGAATATGTAAATTAGCATAACAACACAAAAATATTTAGAATAACATATAAACAAACACAGATATATACAACACAACTAACATTTCATTAACAACAACAATATTGCATAAAAAATATGAAGCTTTAACTAAAAAAAATTAAATATAACAACAAATATATAGAAAATTGTTCGTTGTCAACATATTAGCCTTTCAACATGGATGAAATCCATGAGCTTAACATGATTTTGACTCATATTAAAGAAGAAAAATGATGGATATATAACAAAGATTGCAAAATTTCTAGATGAAATTACCTTGAAAAGCTTTTAAACTTAAAAGTTCTTGAAAATTTCTATAAAAAATTGTTGAATTTGAGTATGGAAAGCTTTTTATTTTGAGAGAATTTTTGTCTATGGTTTTTCCTTTTTTTTTTGGTGGGGGGGATGGCAAGAATGGTCTTTTTGAATCCATCCTTGCCATGAGTTTCCATCCAAAATCCACAAGTATTTGTTTTTTCATTTATTACATGTCATAATTTTTTTTTAGTTTTTTTTTATTTGATTTGTTTTGGATATGATTTGATTTTTGACAAATTGATTAGATTTAAATTTATAACTCTTATCTCATTATGATGTAAGGCATGATATCATTGATTTCTACAGATATTTTGGGTGATATCTGTATATAATATGTAAAATTATATTGTAAAAGTTAACTATAAGAACTAAATCGTAAAAATTAAAAATTATGTTTTTTAAAATAAAATTTCATATAATCAATTTAATTCAATTTAATAATAAAAACAATTTTTTTTTGTACAAGGAAAAAAATTAAAATAGCAAACTTGTAAAATTTTATGAGAAAAAACATTTATCGGGAAAAATTATTACATGTAAAAAAATGCAAAATTCATAAAATAAATTGAATTTTGAAAAACTGATTTAATGTGAACTAAACAGTAATATTTGAATAATTTTAAAAATTATACACTTAAAAAAATCCTACTGAGGAAATTTACATGTAAAACCTGTAGTTGAATGTGAATATTTAAAGAATTTTAAAGTTGAAAACTCGAGAAAATTAAATCAAAAATTTTATAGATAACGAAAAGTTTGTATTCTAGAATCGAGAATTTTCAAAAAAATACATTAAAAATTATATAAAATGAATTAAATAAAGAATATTACTCAAAATACTAATATATAAAATGATAAAGATGAAAATCTGAGATTCAAAATAATTTTATTAGAACAAATTTCACGAGTACAATACTTGTGATAGTGTGAAAAAAATTTAAAATTAATTACAAAAATGAGCAACTTGACACCTTGTGGTATAAAATGCCAACATAAAATTTTCATTCAATATTTCTAATTTTTTAGAGTGCATATTAGCATAAATACCACACAGGTATCTGTATATCAAGGTCAATTTCCCAAATTTAATGAAAAAATCTTAAAAAATTCCTAAAAATGGAAAATTTGACTATGGTATCACCCGCAAAAATTATTTTTCAAAAATTGAAAAGAAATTATAAAAAAAAACTTCTCTTAAATATTCATTTTGTATATCCGAAATTAGAGATCAAAATATAACTTTTTTGTTACGTGAACTTACAGCTGTTTAAATTATGACTAAAAAGGACTTGAAAATATATTGTTCATCTGAAAAAGTTTGTTCCCAATGAGGATGGCCATTAAGTTCTCAGTCTTGGATATTCAGGATTATTAGAAAAGAGACCCGGACGAAGTTAGGTGTCTACAAAAACTTTGTCAATTCAATGTTTGATAAATAAGATATGAGATTCAAAATTTTCCTATGCTAGTTTGATTTTTTTTCTTAAAGGCACAACCAAAACCAAGATTCATTGGTGGCTATGAAGCTGATTAACATTAAGGGGCATTCATTAAGCCAAAAAAGAGAGAAAAGAAAAAAAATTTCAGTGCAACATCATGTTATTGAAGTATTCAAAATGATTTCAAAAAGAAAACTATCTTTTTCTCCTAGTGAAAAGCTCGACAAGTCAAATGGCTCTATTTGAAATGACAAATGACCATCATTCTCTATCTTTTCATAGATTTAAAAAATTATTCCTTTTGCAGTCCTCCTTGAGCCTAATGATTTATTCTTTCATTAAACCCTAATCAAGGATCAACCTCCACGTAAGGGTAAGTGAAGTAAAGTTTCAAAATCAAAAAGGGAAATCCCATAAAGAAAGTGCTTATTATAATGAGGCACTAATGGAGATGAATTAAAGTTCAAGTTTTAAGTTTCTTTGTGAAAAAAAAGAAGAAAAAGAAAAAAAAGTAAAAAAAAAAGAATAAGATAAAGAAACTAAAAAATTAAAAAAGAGAAATAGGCCAAATGAGAATTGTTTTGAAGAAAAATGATTTTGATTCAATTACCCTTAAACACTTTGGGCCTGTCTATCTTTTCTTTCTAAACCATGAACCATGGTCTGTGTTACATAAAGTCTATTTCGATCAAAGATAGCTATGTGAGTTCTCAGGCTATTCCTAAGAAACTCTTTAAAAATTCATCTTTCTAGATAATTTTCAAGTCTTGAAGAATATGATGGGGCAATCAATCAAAAAAAGAAGAAAGAGAAAGAAGAAAAAGATAAAAAAATAAATAAATTTCTAGGGCAAAAACCCAAAAAGGGTAGTCTAGAGCAAACTTAAAGGCTTTGGAATTGCTTTAAAATCGAAAAGGTTAGCCATCAATGGAAAAAAGCTCTTCCATGCTAATTCAAAAATCATTCCAAACTTTTGAAAATTTTATATCAGAAATGCCCAAATAGTAATTGATTCAAGATAACCTTTAGAAACTTTCATGTCCAACCTTGAGAATTAGTGCTTACCAAAGCCCTTCAAAATTAACCTCTCGAGACTAGTTGTTTAATAGCATTAGTTTAATGCTTGCTGAGCTATTGTATTTGAAAATTAAAAGAATGTTAGAACTTAATTATTTGCCTTTCAAGGAATTTCCATAAAAAGGAATATCCACTTGAACTTGGTCTTGATAAACCTAGACCTAGTTATACCAAAATTTTCTAATTAAATTTTAATGGTGCCACCCCATTTGTGCCTTTAAATTCATTTTTTCATTTCATTCAAAGATATCCCGCATGGTGATCATCAACCAGAAGAAAGTTTTAATGTCAAAAGATGAAGATTGCATATCCATTATCCTTGATATTAAAAAATTCATGGTTGAAATTATTCTAAAATTTTCATAGCTTTTGATCAAATAGATGCTTTCCTAGGTTCGAATAAGAAGGTGATGTCATCCATAAATCTTGAAATTTTGATGAATTTTGATACATATGTAAATATGTTTTGAGTAATGAAATGTTAACTTTTATCCGACTGTATAAATTTTCATCCTTGAATTGATAAAAACTAAGTCGATATTTGGTGACTTTTTAAGAAAATCAAGCATTGCTTAGATTCCTAAAAGTCAATATTGGAAGAAGAATTTTGTAGGGCAAACAAGACAGAAAGAAAAAGAAATTGGCAACTATAAGGTTTAGATTGATGAGACCTCACATGATAAAACCTCGCCAACATTACTTTCATGATATTTTAAATTCAAATATCTTCTTTTCGATCTTGTGAAAGGTAGGTGAAGTAGGATTTAAGTTCATCAGCTTCACTTGTTTAAAAACTAGTGGAGTAAGAAGCCCTCTTTATTCAATCTTATGAAAAATAAGTAACTAGGATTTAAGTCAACTTCATCTGATCATGTGAAATATAGGTAGAGTTTTTTTTTTGTCAGCTTCACATGGTTAAAAACTGGTGGAGTAATATATCCTCTTCATTCGATCCTGTGAAAGGTAGTTAAAGTTGGATTTAAGTTTATCAGCTTTATTTCATTTGATCTTGTGAAAGATAAGCAATGTAGGATTTAAGTTTGTTAGCTTCATTTAGTTAAAAACTGGTGGAGTAAGATGTCAAATTCATTTAATTTTGTGAAAGGTAGGTGAAGTAAGATTTAACTCAACTTTTTCCAATCATGTGAAATGTAAACGAAGTTATTATTTGTCAACTTCACTTAGTTAAAAACCAGTTCAATAATATGTCTTTTTCATTTAATCCCGTGAAAGGTAGGTGAAGTAGGATTCAAGGTTGTCAGCTTCACTTGGTTAAAAATTGATGGAGTAAGATGTCCTTTTCATTCAAGCTTATGGAAGCTAAGTGAAGTAATTAACTCAACTTTATCCGATCATGTGAAATATAGGTGGAGTTTTTATTTTTCAACTTCACTTGGTTAAAAATTGATGGAGTTAGATGTCCTTTTCATTCGAGCTTGTGAAAGATAAGTGAAGTAGGAATTAGCTTAACTTTGTCCGATCATGTGAAATGTAGGTGGAGTTTTTATTTGTCAGCTTTACTTGGTTAAAATTTGATGGAGTAATGTATTCTCTTCATTTGATCCTATGAAAGGTAGGTGAAGTAGGATTTAAGTTTGCCAACCTCATTTAGTTAAAAACTGGTTGAGTAATATGTTCTCTTCATTCAATCTTATGAAAGGTAGGTGAAATAGGATTAAGTTAACTTTATCCGATTAAGTAGATGATCAACAGAGTTTGTTTAGATTCTCTTCATTTGGTAGAAAACCAGTGAATTTGGTCAATATAAAATGAAAAGTCTAAGTTGACTTGCATGGTTTCATCTCAGTCAACCCTTTTTAACTTAGGTATCATCTTGGTCTCCCAACTTTACTATATGGTTCTATCCCGATCAACCCTTTTAGACATAGGTATCACCTTGGTCACCCAAGTTGATTGGTATAGTTTCATCCTGGCCAAACCTTTTTGATTTAGGTATTACCTTAGTCACCCAAGTTGACTCATATGGTTTTATCTTGGTCAACCTTTTTTGAATTAGGTATTGCCCTAGTCATACAAGTTGACTCGTATGGTTCCATCTTGGTTAACCTTTTCTAACTTAGGTATTGCCCTGGTTACCCAAGTTGACTCATAAAGTTTCATCCTCGTCAACCCTTTTTGACTCAGGTATCGCCTTAGTCATCTAAGTTAACTCATGCGATTTTGTCTCAATCAGCCTTGTTAGACTTATGTTTTGCCCTAATCATCCTAACATAGGTTTCACCCTTAGTTACTATATTTCATTTCAATAAGCATATTTAATTTAGTTTTTTGCAAAGGCTTTATAGCTCGAACAAAATCGTGCATATTTGGCCTTTGCCTTACTCTTGATTCTTAACAATCGCAAAAGAAGGATAGTTGTAGACACCTAATTTTATCCCAACCCCTTTGTCCATTATCTTAAATATTCGCGATTAAGAGTCAAACAACCGCCTAGTAGAGGTCAACCTCCTCTAGGCAAAATGGTCATTTTCAAGATCTTTTTAGTTATGCCTAAATGATTGCACACGTACAAGATAGAAAAATTGCCATTTCGAGGGGTCATAGAGAATAAATCTTGGATAAAAAAGATTAATATCAAGCTAAAAAAAGTAGTTTTTAAATTTATTCTTTTGAAATTTTAAAATTCATTTTTGCATATGCTGTTACAATCAAATTTCCCATTTTATGGATTTTTTAGATTTTTTTCATAAAAATTGGCAAGTCAACCATCGTATATTTTTATCAATACCATTATAGTATTTATGCCAACACTCACCATGAAAAATCAAGAATATTCAAGAAGAACAATTTATACTACGATGTGTCAACTTGTCAAATTTATTTATTAAATTTGAATTTTTCACAGTATCACGGTGCATGCTCACAAAATTTTTTTGGTAAAATTTATTTTTGATTTTAAGTTTTCATCTTTATTATTTTTATAAATTAATATTTTGAGTAATGTGTTGAATTTAATTCATTTTTATAAATTTGAACATATTTTTGAAATTTTCTTGGTTTCAAAATATGAATTTTTTTATTTGTAAAATTTTTTAGAGTTTAGAATTTTAAATATTTTTACATATTTCAATAAAATAAATTAAATACAGCTTTTGGAAATTCCAATTCATTTTTATTAAATAACAATTTTTTTATGTAAAGATTTTTCTTGTAAATTTTTATGGGTTTGGAGTTTTTAATTATCTTTTTCTTCCACATAAAATTTCTCAAAAAATAATTTTGAAAATTTTACATGTTAATTTTATTTTTAATCGGCCAAAATTTATTTTTTTCCATATCATGGGCTTTAAACCCGTTAACTTTCATGATGGGCCTAATAAGCCTATTAACTTTCCAACAAGCTCTATAAGCCCATTTTTATTTTATAACAAGCCCAATAAGCTTATTTTGATTAAGTTTTTAATTAAATTTGTTATGTCAAATTTTTTTCTTGAATACATAATTTTTAATTTGTTAAAATTTAGTCTTCACAATTTGTTTTTATCTAATTTAGAATTTTTCCTTATCTTTATCATCATGGATTCTAAAATTATCTTAATAGCTCATGCATGATGAGCTTGACAAAATGGCAAAATTTAATTAGTTAAACTTTATCAAAAAGGTAAAAAATCTAAAAAAGTAAAAAAATCATAAAATAAAGAGAAAAAAAGCTTTTGGCCAAAAGGGATTTCAGCCCCTCTTGGCTAATTCCCCCTCATATAAATAAAGGGGAAGGATATTCATTTGAAAAGGGAATGCTTCCATGGAAGAAAAACATGAAAAAATCATAGTTTTTTTTTTGTAAAGTTTTTCAAGCTTTTTAGGTAAATTCACTTGGAAAAAATTTAATTTTTGTTGATTTCATGCATGTTTCATTCTTTTAGAGAGCTTTTTTACCAGGTTAGCTCATGAATTTTGATCTGTGTTAAAAGGACAAGTACAAAAGCTACAATTAAAGTTTCTTTATTTTATTGTTATATTTGATTTTTATGAGCAATAAGTTAATTTTCATTAATATAATTCATTTTTTAATAGAAATGATGTTATTTTCATATATATTTTTGTGCAATTTTCCTTAGCATTTTCGTGTTAATTTATGTTGATATGTTCATGATTTATCATGATTTTATGCATATTTACGCTTGATAGAAATTAAGACACGTATTTATACTGATATTTATGAAATTATGTGAAGAAAAAAGTTTTTTTAACGATTATTCATGATGGCTGAATTTAATGGTGGCTCTTGATGAAATTTTTATGTTTGATTTTGTGATATTTTGTGTTATGTTGTTATATTTTAAACTTGTAAGGGCTTAAAAATAATTGCTTTAAAATTATTAAGGCTTTGGTAGGTGATTCCAAGCCTTGGCTGAACCTAACAAGATAATTTTGTGATTTTTTTG
>JBBYHL010158761.1:0-30334 GCA_038381835.1 Adansonia madagascariensis | reverse complement strand
ATTAAATATTAATACCATATATAATTTAATTAAATATTAAAAATTTAATTTATATTTTATATATGATTAAACTTGCTTATAAGTCGGGTTGAGCTGCGACCTAAACTTTTTAAAATCCCAAGCCTAGGCTCTTATTTAACGTGCACAGACCTGCTTATTTAAGCCATAATTACTGTTCATCACATTAAAGAATATTTTTTATTAATATTTATTTATTTTATAATTAAATTTAAATAAAATATATATTATTTTAATTTAAAATTATTATTTCAACTGGGCCGAGTTAATCTAAGACAAAAACATGAGAACCCAAGCCTAGACCCAATTGGGTCAGGTGGGTAGCCCGACCCTTAAGCAGGTCTATATATGATAAAATAATAATTTATCAAAAAATAAATCATATCATGAGCTTTGAAAACGTTGTCGATAAAGTATATTATTAATTTATCATTTTTTTTTAATTTAATTAGTTCAACTCATTAACTATTGAAAGTTTATATATGTTAGTTGTAAAATTTTAAATACTTCTGTGAATATTTTTCTTCTTCTTCTTATTATTATTATTATTATTATTATTCTAAGTAAGGATAATTAGAGTATGATAATAGTATAACAAAATAATAAAATAATTAAAAAATATGGAAGCTATAATAGATAATACTATATCAAAAATAAATCAAATATTAAATATTAAATATTAATATCATATATAATTTAATTAAATATTAAAAGCTTAATTTATATTTTATATGTGATTATACCTGCTCATGGGTTGGGTCGAGCTGCAGCTTGAATCTTTTAAAATCTCAAGCCTAGGCCCTTATTTAATATTCTTAAACCCGCTGTTCAAGTTAGAATTATTGTTCATCACATTAATAAATATTTTTTATTAATATTTATATATATTTTATAATTAAAGTCAAATAAAATATATGTTATTTTAATTTAAAATCACTATTTTGAGTCTGGTCGACTAGTCTGAAACAAAAATATGAAAACTCAAGCCTAGGCCCATTTGCGCCGAATGGGTAGCCCGATTTTTAAGTAGGTCTATATGTGATAAAATAATAACTTATCGAAAAGTAAATCATATCATGAGCTTTGAAAGCATTGTCAATAAAGTATATCATCTATTTATTGCTTTTTTTAAAAAAATTTAGTTAGTTAAACTCATTAAATATTGAGAGTTTATGCATGTTAGTAGTAAAATTTTAAATATTTCTTTTAATAATAATAATAATAATAATTATTATTATTTATTATTATTATTTTTCAAGTAATGATAATTAAAGTTTGATAATAATATAACAAAGTAATAAGATGAATTAAAAAATATGAAAGTCATAATAGATAATACCTTATAAAAAAAAAAAAATCACAAGTTAGACTAACAACTAAACATGCCCATGGGCTAGGCAGCCTACCTAACACAATAAGTCCGGCACGATCAGACCCAGGTCTTAGATTTTAAGTTTTAAGCACGCTCGACTTAAAACAATGTTTTTTAAAATAAAATAATATATTTTATTTAAATTTAATTATAAAATATGTAAATATTAATATAAAAATAACTTTTTAATATTATGATTTATGAACAATGATTTGTACTTAAATGGGTCGGCCAGGCCAAATTCGACCCTAAGCTTAGAATTCAAAATATTTTTCGGGTCACGGCTAGGCTCATAGAACCGAACTAAGATTTTTTCGAGTCAGACAAGGTCAAATTCAGGCTTAGGCTTAGAATTCAAAATTACATAAAAGTGATTACATTTAACATAAAATAAAAAAAAAATGTAAAATATACTCAAATTTGAACCTGACCTGAATCCGAACCTGAATGGTCTGAACTCGAATTGGCTCAAACCCGAATAGACCTAAACCTGAATTAGTTCGAACTCGAAAGAACCCGAACCTGAATAGATCCAAACCTGAATCAATCCGAATTTGAAAAAACTCGAACCCAAAATCACATGTCCTGAACTTACCCAAATCCACCTAATTGTAACCTCTAGTAACGTGGTATATTAGTAAAGTATTTGATCTTTAGTTTTAGTGAAAAAAATCAAATTCTGATAACTTCAATTATCTAAAAATATTAAGTAAATATTTTATTAAAATATACATTTAGTTAAATAATATAATCTTTTGATTTAAATCTAATAACAAGTTCAAATCTTATTACAAAGAATATTTTCTTTAAAAATTAAAAATAAGCTTAAATTCTATTTTTTAAAATTTTTACTAGTTCAATTGATTTTTCACTAATTCTTTAAACTTTTGATTTTACAACATATATCGAATTAGATTAGACATTTGTTTTTTTTTTTTTCATTTAACAAGTTCAATCAATTGGATTGATTTAAATTTTTTCAACAATGGCTTCGTATAATTGTTAACGGGATCAAGTTTTATCCAAAATGTTTTTATTTCTATTTGTTTAAACTCGAGATTAGATTCGAAAATATGTTTTATTATTTTAAAAAATTGAAATATGTTATGTTAATATTATCTATTTTAGACTTATATTTAAAACATTTTCTATTTGTTTAAACTCAAGATTAGACTCGAAAATATGTTTTATTATTTAAAAAAATTGAAATATGTTCTGTTAATATTATCTATTTTAGAATTATATTTAAAACATTAAACTAAACAAGTAATAATTCAAATCAAACTAATTTAAATTAGAAAATTCGTTGTTTAAATTTAATTTAATTTAGGTCATATTTATTGCCCGAAGCGTATTTTTTTTTTTAAGGAAAAGTTTATTTTCACCTTCTATGCTTTAGCCTGTTCCTTATGATTTTTATTCATTTATTTATTTTTTACATTTAATCTCCTGTATTTCACTTGTTAAGGCAAAATAAGTCAAGGCCATTAGATTTTTACCCGGTTAATATTTTTATACCGAAAATACCTTTATTTGCTTCTTTTTCCCCATTTTTTTCATCTCAAATTGAAATCCTAAATCTAAAAAATTTTAAATTTCATCAATTTCAATAAATAACGAAAACTCAATTCAATTAAACCCAAAATAAAAACAACTTATTATCCAAAATTTTAAATCTCATTTAAAAATTCTATAATTTAATTATTTTACCATAAATTTTAAGATATTTTATATAGTTATAAAAACTTAAAAAAGATGAAAACTTAAAATATATCATTCGCTAATATTTATATAGAGATTCTTCATCTTCAAATGAGCTGCTGAGATGGTAATGGAGTCCAAGGGAAAATCTTCAAGAGTTGTTTGAAGCAAACGCATCAGTAGATGAGTTAAAGGGATATCCGATTAATGCAACAAATGAAAATTTGCTTTCTATTGAGCACATAGAGTAATACTTTAATGCATTTTAGTGAATTAAACAAGTTAACAGAACAAAAAAAAAATCTTAAAAAATAAATAAATAAATAAATAAATCTCTGTCCATATTTTTTTTTGTCTTTTTCACTAGATTCTCCTTCTCTATTGAAACGTGGGCAAAACCTCTCTTCTCCTTTTTATCTTTATATTTTACATCTTAAACTTTATTTTTCATACTTTTTCATTAATTTTTTTCCGAATGCAAATAAATCAAAATAAGAAAAAATAGTGAAAGTTAGAGAGAAAAAAAAGAAAATAAAAAATAAAAAAAGTATAAAAATAATTTATCATAAAATTTTATAATATTTTTTATAATAAATGAAATAAAATTATAAAAAATATAAATATTAATAATTTTTTTTATTACTTGACCAAAAGCATAAAGGTAAAGAATTTTTCTTTTTTAATCTTTTACTCTAATGAGGTCGAGGTGGCACATAAAATTTTTGCGGTGGCATGTAGCCGCCCACTAAAATAAAGTAGAAACTTTTTTTATTATAATTCGCTATATTTATTTATTCATTTATCACTACTTTTTTTGTTGGCACTTTGAATTAACTATTAGAGAAAAAAAAAAAAGGGATAACTCTTTCCTGCGGTGTGTTGTAAATTTTATTTATGAATCCGCTTGCTTTACGTTTCCTTTTGTGGTTAGATACGTAATTTCCATTTGGCTGAATATAATATTTGAAGAAGGGGGTTCGAGCTTTGTTCGTATACCAATTAATTGGTTCAAAATCTCGATTGCCGAATAAAAGTAAACTTGACTCGAGTCCGTTTGAGAATTTGAGATAATTCTATTTTGTTAAATTATCAATTGATTTTAGTTAAATTATTAATTGGTCTTAACATGCATGTCTACTAAAAATTCATTTAAAATTTAACATGGTATTTTAGTAGGTATTCTTCCATTTAGTAGCTCCTTCATGAAGATTGTTATTTTTACACATGAAGTTCATGCTTTTGCTACTTTTATTATCCCCATATGTGATAGGAAATATTAAAATGAAAATGAAATCAATCTCATGCCGGTTAAATTAGGACATGCAGGCACATCTTTAAGAGCTTTAACAAGCTTGAAGTCCCCTTCATTTTCTATGTTGTAGCTTGACCCCTAATTTACTTGAACCACTCAAAATTCAACTAATTAAGCTAAAAAAATTTTGTAAATATGTATATTAAATATTACGTGTTCGTCATTAACTTATATACTTGTTTATATAATTACATTTTGACTAATAAATATGCTAATTAATGATATATTAAATATAAAATTTTTAAAATGTCATATATTAGAAACACTTATTCTCTATTAATGTTTTATTTTTTCATAAATCAATTTAAATAAAAGTAAGAATACAAAAAGTTGTCATATTAATTTTAATATTTATAACTATTATTTTTTTAAGAAATTAGTATTCATAACAACAGTAAATATTATTTTAATGTTTTCATTTTAAATTAAACAATTTAAAAATAAAAAATTTAATATGTATACATAAATCAACTTTTCAAACTTTTTATATTTTTCATCGAGATTAATTAATTAAAATGCTTGAAAAATAAAAATCTATAAAATATTATTTTAATATTTATAAGTATTAATTTTAATGTTAATAACAACATTATATAATAATTTTAAAGTTTTCATTTTTAATTAAACAATTTGAAAAAAAAGTTAAATATGGATGTATAAATCAACTTTTCAATTGTTTTATATTTTTTCATCGAAATTAATTAAAATGACAGTCTTATTATATTAATTTTCAAAGTTTTCATATTGACGGTAACCGATGACTGATAATTACATTGCTTTTGGATATTATTTTAATGTCCTTTTTTTTTTTTTTTTGGTTGCATAGCAGTGGACATGTCATTTGTAGAGTTTCATAGTGTTTACGTTATTTTTTTTTTTTTCATAATTATCATCCTAAATGCAAAATCAATATGCTAGACGCAAATAATCAAGAGTTGCTGTTAAATTTTTTTTATATGTGATTAGTTATTTATATGAATTTATTTAATTTAATTAATTTTAAATTTAATGAAAGCCCTTAAAAAGGATAGATCTTACTCTATTTAATCAGAACTAAGTTTAAAAATACAATTACGTGTAAAAAAGGATCGCCAACTTCGCAACACCTGTGTACGTGGATGGTGTCTAATTAGTCTAATTTTACCCTACTTTTGGTTTTTAAACTAATGGTCTTTACCTAACTTTTTTTTATGTAATTTTATTTATTTAAATATTTTTATATTGAAAATTTTCTTTTAAGTTCTTATCCATCATTCAATGGAATTCCAAAAGAAAATTTCTTCACCTTAAGAGTCTTCAACGGAAGCCAATCATACATTAAGAGATTCAATCGTTGGAATGTTTTATAAAAAAATAATATTCATATGTTATAAGAAAGATTTTATCTTTATTTAAATATTCATATGTACTTTTATACTGACAATGCTTGATAGTCCTCTGTATGCAAGAGCAGGCAACAAGTTTGGACATCATTTGAGTTAGATTGAATCACAAAAAAGTATCCTGACAGAAATTAATTTGCCCATAAAAAAGGTCTAATTGTAAACAAACATGCAGCAACCTAATTTTATTCACACAAGTCAAATCCTAAATCATGTCTTAAGTCAAATTTTTCACACGAAATTTTGAACTTCCAAATTTTACTTTGTCTCTTTTACTGTTCTAATTTCTTTAATCGAATTTCCCATCCGTGACCAATTTGTTTAAGTTGAAACGAGTTTCGATTAATTGATCTGATATTGTTAGATCATATTTTTTAAGATTGGATTTGCATTAGGCTCTAATTGGATCTTTGTTTTTTATTTGAAATTGTATTGGGCTTGATTGGGTTACGCTCACTAGGCCTAACTCTATTGGGTCACTTTTGGGGCATCTCTGCCCAACAAGATTACCTATCACACACAAGCATGGCCTATTCCCCTAGTAACAAGCCACTCCTGGCCTTGGCACAAGCAGCAGCAGCTTGAGGCTTGAACCATCACCCATGTTACCACCCACCCTTGGCCTTCATGTCATTTCCTAGCCTCAACTGCTACCCCGCCTGCCAACTTGCCTGACAACCACTAACCACCTCTGGTACCCACGTACACTGAAACCAACGCACAACCCCTCGCTAAAAGCGGCAAAGCCTTTTGAAAGCCACTTTCCTTTTGTACTTGCAGCACCCTAGACAGCTGCTCTATACAAACACAAACGACATGCAGAGTCCCACATCATGCCACCCTTTGCACTGAGACACCTACAAGAAACTTCTAATGATCCCCGTTAATCCTTGGGTGAACAATTAATCCCAGGATATCTAGATCTCTTAGGGATCAGCTCCCTAGTTCTACAAAGAACCCCAAGAGCTAATAGCAAAAACAGTCCTTCTGGGTTAACAAACCACCAGTCCAAAGCTTAAAAAGTTACGACAATAGACACAGCGAAAACAAAACAAAATGAAACGAAAACTGGTGAATCACCGGCAAAGGGTTTCGACCATCATGGGGTTTAAAATGTTTAGGGTCTCGTTTTGAGAATCATAACGATGAGGGAGGAGGTAGGCACGCAAAAAAAAAAAAAAAAACCATGATTTGATTTTGAAGCCATTCCAACGACTACAAAAGGGAGATCGGAAAAGCTTGGGTTCAAAAATTCGTGGTGTTTGGTACACTTTCTGGAAAACATGAAGGTCGGAATGGAATTTGGATTCAGAGGGTTAAAAAAGAGACGTGGGATAATTTTGAGACTGATTTGATGGCCAACAACATTGACGGTGGCCAAAAACTGGGTTTGGGCTAGTTTCTGGGTTTGCTTGGGCTTAGGAGAAATAAGAGAGTAGGAGAGTTAGAGAAAGAAGGAAATGAGGAAGCAATGAAAAAAAATTTATTTTAAACCCAACCAAGTTGGTCACGTGGACCTCCGTGTCCCGCAGTCAGCTTAGGTTCGTGCACCTAACCCCGCAAGAATTAAAAAAAGGAAAACAAAAGAAAAAAGAAAGAAAGAAATGGAAGAAAAAGAAAAAGAATGGAAAAAGAAAAAAAAAGAAAGTAAGATATTAAAATTTAGAAAAAAGAAAAATATTTTTATCAAAATAGTAAGTGGTAAGAAGAATGAAGCAAATCCATTTGAAGTTGGATTCAATTTTATGAAAATTGAAAATTACAATAATGGTTATTGTGAAAGTATGCATTGCTTTTTTAAAATTGTTAACATCATGTACATTCATGTAATAATAAAATGCGAATGTGAATTTCGATAATGGAAGTCACAAGTATCAATTCTTAAGATATCTTAAGGTGAGACATTTCGTTAATTATTACTTATTGGGAGTATTTGAGACGCATTTTTAATAAAATACTGGCATTGAACTTTGTAACTTAAAAATAGTTTTTTACACGAATAAAATTATTTGGAAATGGATTTAAAAAATGTGGATAATGAATCTCCGATGATGAACTTGAAGAATTCACAAGTAGTGATTTCCATGAAAGGTAGAGCTGAGAAAATTTCATTAAATACTACCAAAAGTATTGGAGTATTTAATTAAGAATTTTTTATATGAAAGATCCTTATTCACTTTTTTAAATAATAATAAATATTTTTTTTCGTAAAAAGAATGATTTTAAAAAATATATTTTTTGTAGAAAAATAAATCTAAGGGAATTAATTTAAATATGAAAGTTAAGACCATTTTTTATCAAGGTTAACGGATGACACATGATTAAATGTTACTGTTTTTAAACAGACGTCGTGGGAGTGCTAATATCTTTCCCACGTGTAATTGTACTCTCAAGCCCAACCTCATTTTCGTAGACCAAAAACTTATTTTTTAATAAATTTTAATTGATGTTAAAATTTTAATAAAATGATAAGTTTTATAGGTGACCTATCGCACGTAACCAAAAAATATTGATTGCAATTTTCCTTGTTTTACAAAAATCGACAACTTGGGGATTCCAAATGGGAAAATTTGAGAGTTGAGCCATTGATTAGTGGTGTGTTATTCTAAACTTTGATTTAATGGACTTAATTGGCATTTAATTCAAATTCCCTTAATTATTTTACTTATTTATTATTTTAATTATTTATTTATTGTTTTAATTATTTATTTATGCTTTGAAATTATGTTATTTGTTTATTGTTTTAATTATTGATGCTCATAATTGTGGGGCATTAGTACAGGAGCATGAAATAATTATCAAAGGTTTGTTTCTTATCACACACTTCATATGCATTTTAAACATAAGCCTATACTTTGGGTTTTACCTTTTTAAGAGGGAGTAAAGTACTAGCACTCTTGTGAGACAATAGCCTCCGCATAAGCCTAAAAAATATTCTCACCCGAATTAAAACCATTTCTATTTGTAACCTGATGTAGGTAAAGGAACGAGGTGCCTTACTAGTTCATTCTGAAGACAATAAGGAATATTTGGGGATCTATACATGTTTATAGATCCTAACCCTACACATAGTGAGACTCGAGAGGCCAACCTAAGGTAGAGCCATAATCAGCTTTTATAAAAGTCATCTTGATTGGGACACGTGATGGAATAGCACTAATCAAATGAACAAACTCCAGATATTATTATAGATTCAAAAAGAGGAAGAATCCAAAAAAGAGAAATAGATTTGAAATTATTAAAAAAATGAAAGTAAAAAAATTAATTAAAAATTAAAAATTATTAAAATTATTAATAAAAATATTATAATTACAGTTTTGCCTTTTATTTCATTTCTTCTATTTGGTTACTGTTGGCTGTTGCCAACTTTTTTGAAGGAGGGTTGGCTTCTTCCCACGAAGGGAACCAATATAATATTTACAAATAATAAAAAATTAAAAAAATATTTTATATTAAATCTTAAATTCCTATTTAAAAATAAAAATAAAAATAAAAATATATTTCATATTAAATCTTAAATTATCATTTAAAAAATAATAATATAAAAATATTTTATATTAAATCTTGAATTATTATATAAAACTAAAAAATAAAAAAATTTTATATTAAATCATAAATTACTATATAAAAATAATAAAATATAAAATATTTTATATTAACTTTTGAATTACCATTTAAAAATGATAAAATTAGAACATATTTTCTATTAAATTTGAAATTATTTTTAAAAAAATTAAAATCGACCCCCTCATATTATATATAAATTATACATATAATATATAAATTATATATAATATATAAATCATCTCAGATAAATAAATATACTTGTGCACATTATCAAATTGATGAGATGACAATCGCGTGTAATGTACATATGATCATAACTGAATATACATATGACCATAACGAAATGTATAAATGATTATAGCTAGATATACAGATGACCAAAACTGATTGTACTCTAAAAAATATGACCCTAAACCCGTATTAGATAAGTAAAAACTAATTATGCACATTACTGATATTGATAAGATGATAATTACGTGTAATGTACGTATGATTATAATTGAATATATAGATAAGCGTAACTGAATATACAGATAACCATAACTTAATGTAAAGATACCTATAACTAAATGCACAAATGAGCAAAACCGATATATTTAATTCTAATATAAATATATTAATATATATTCTAATATGTGAAGGGTCGGTTCCTATACCTGAGGAACCAACCCCAAATATATATTATATATAAATTATATATTAAAAATATTATTTAAATAATACAAGATTAAAATATTTTATATTAAATATGAAATTACTATTGAAAAATAATAAGAAATATTTTACATTAAATCTCAAATTACTATTTAAAAATAATAAAAAATAAAAGTATTTTATTTTTATATAATAATTTAGGATTTAATATAAAATATTGTTTAATCGTTTATTATTTTAAAATATATTTTTAATATATAAAATATTTTTAATTTTTATTATTTTTTAAATAGTAATTTGGAATTTAATCTAAAATATTTTTTATTATTTTTAAATAGTAATTCGAAATCTAATATGCCATAAACCATATCAGATAAGTAAATACTAATTATATACATTACCAAAACTGATGAGACAGCAATCACGTGTAGTGTACATAAGATCCTAAGTGAATGTAAAGATGACCATAATTGATATATTTAATTCTAATATATATAGAATATTTAATTCCAATATATTTTTAATATAGTAATTCAAATTTTAATATAAAATATTTTTTTATTTTTTTGTTATTTCAAATAGTAATTTGAGATTTAATATAAAGTATTTTTATTTTTTTATTATTTTTAAATAGTAATTTGGAATTTAATCTAAAATATTTTTTATTTTTTATTATTTTTAACTAGTAATTTGGAACTTAATATGATCATAATCTGTATCAGATAAGTAAATATTAATTATGTTATTTATCAACACTGATGAGATAGTAATCACGTATAATGTACATGTGATTATAAGAGAATGTACAGATGATCGTAACTGATATATTTAATTTCAATATATAGATACAAAATATTTAATTCCAATATATAAAGTTAAAATGTTAATTCAAATTTTAATATAAAATATTTTTTATTTTTTATTATTTTAAATAGTAATTTGAGATTTAATATAAAATATTTTTATTTTTTATTTTTTTAAATAATAATTCAGAATTTAATATGACCCTAAACTATATCAGATAAGTAAATATTAATTGTGCATATTATCAATATTGATGAGATGACAATTACGTATAATATAGATATGATTATAGCTGAATGTACAATAACCTTAACTGAATGTACATGTAACCATAATTAAATATAAAGATGCCCATAACTAAATGTATAAATTACCAAAACTAATATATTTAATTCTAATATAAATATATATTGATATATATTCCAATATGTGAAAGGTCAGTTCCTATACCTGGGGAACCGACCCCAAACATATATTATATATAAGTTTTATATATCAAACTTACTATTTAAAATAATAAAATATTAAAAATATTTTATATTAAATCTAGAATTACTATTGAAAAATACTAAGAAATATTTTATATTAAATCTTAAATTACTATTTAAAAATTATAAAAAATAAAAATATTTTATTTTTATATAATAAATCAAGATTTAATATAAAATATTTTTTTAATTTTTATTATTTTTTAAATAGTAGTTCAAGATTTAATATAAAATATTTTTTATTATTTTTAAATAATAATTTATTTTTTAAACAGTAATTCGAGAGTTAATATAAAACAATTTTAATCTTTTATTATTTTAAAGTAGTATTTTTAACATACAAATCCTGAATTACTATTTAAAAAAATAAAAAATAAACTATATATTTATATTAAATTTTGAATTACTAGTTAAAAAATAATAAAAATTTAAAAATATTTTATTTTAAATCCCAAATTATGTTTTAAAAAATTAAAAATAATATATATTATATATATTATATATAATATATAAAATAAAACAATATATAATATATGAATTATATATATAAACGTATCAGATAAGTAAATACTAATTGTATATATTACCAACACTGATGAGATGCCAATCATATGTAATGTACATATGATCATAACGGAATGTACAGATGACCATAACTGAATGTACAAGTGACTATAATTAAATATGCAAATGCTCATAAATGAATGTACAAATAACCATAACTAAATATGCAAATAACCAAAACTAAATATACAGAGAATCGAAACTAATTGTACTTCAAACTATATAACCCAAAATCGTATTAGACAAGTAATACAAATTCTGTGCATTAGCAATACTGATGAGATGACAATTACGTGTAATGTATATATGATCATAACTGAAGTACAGATGATCATAACTGAATGTACAGATGATCAAAACTACATGCACAGATGACCAAAACTAATTGTACCCCAAAACCATATGACCCTAAACCGTGTCAAATAAATAAGTACTAATTGTGCATATTACCAACACTGATGAAATGATAATCATATGTAATGTAAATATGCCATAATTGAATGTACACATGATTATAACTAAAAGTATAAGTACCATAATTAAATGGATAGATGCCCATAATTGAACATACAGATGACCAAAACTGATATATTTAATTTTAATATATATATATATAATATTTAATTCCAATATATATTTAATATAGTAATTCAAAATTTAGTATAAAATATTTTTATTTGGTCATCTGTACATTCAGTTATGATCATTTGTATATTACACATGATTGTCACCTAGTATAACAATCAGTGTTGGCAATGTGGACAATTTTTATTTATTTATCTAATACAGTTTATGTATTATATATATTATATATATTAAATATATTATTTATTGTTTTATTTTTATATATATATTATATATAATTTATATATAATATGTGGGGTTTGATTTTATTTTTTTTAAAAATAATTTGAGATTTAATATAAAAATTTTATATTTTTATTATCTTTATATAGAAATTCATGATTTAATATAAGATATTTTTTATTTTTATATAATAATTTGGGATTTAATATAAAAATTTTTTATGTTATTATTTTTTAAATGGTAATTTGAGATTTAATATAAAATATGATCTTATTTTTATTATTTTAAATAGTAATTTAAGATTTAATATAAAATATCTTTTTAATCTTTTATTATTTGTAAATACTATTTTTAATATATATATGTAGATTCCCTTGGAGGGAGGGAACCAAACCTCATTGAAAGGAGTTGGCAATAGCTAATAATAGCCAAATAGAAGAAATGAAATAAGGGGTAAAAATATAATTACAATAATTTATTAATAATTTTAATAATTTTTATTTTTTTAATTTCTCTGTTTTCACCTTTTTTTAATAATTTCAAATCCATTTCCTTTTTTTTTTTTTGAATTTTCTCTTCAAAAAATCATCAATGGTTGAAACTTTTTAATTATAAAAAGATAGTCTTTGGATTTTAGCTATAGTATGAAGTATTTGCTCAAAATTAGTATCTCTGATATTCATTCATTTATTCTCTTTTGTTTCAATGATTATACATTTTCAAATAAAAAAATTTTTCTAAAATAAATTATTTTAAAAATATTCATAAATTGTTCTCTTTAAAAACATTATTATTTTTTTCAAAATTAGAAGAATGATAGTTTTTAATTTTAATTTTATCTTAAATAAAAAAAATTCTTTTTCATTATTCCACATTTGGAAAAAGGGGCCAAAAAGTGAAAATTAAAGAACAAAAAAAATATTTGCTTTTGGTTAAAAAGAAATATGACTAAAATAATTCATTTATTTTTTCTTTAGTTTTCTTGAAAAAAAATTAAATTAAGTAAATATAAAAAACTTTCCATTTAATTTTATTCTAAAAAAGTGATTTCAATTTCTCTTCCATTCTTTTGTTATTATTCAAAAGTCTTAAAAATGTTTACGTTTTCTTTCATTTAAAAATCCAAAAATTAGTTTTTTCCTCATGTTTTCATAAGTTTTTTATAAAGGAAAGCACAGACAAAAGTGTCCTCCCATCTCTTGATTATTTTGTTAATAAATAATATAATTTTTACCATATGGTATAGTATGTACATTGCATTTCACTTTAATACATCTCATCCAAATAAGATGTTGAATTTTACATTAGCAAATAATACGATGTTGAACCTACATGCATTGCATTTCATGTATATTTTTTTCCCATTCTTATACATGCATACATTCATTCAATAAATATACGAGTATTATAAAGAACACTCATTTTTAAAATAAAGGTAAAAAAAATTGAAGTCATGGAAAATGAAAAATCATCAAGAAGAGAAAGAATGGAGGAAGCACAAAAGAAAGTACAAGAATAGTTAACTTGGTTTTGTAGACACTTAATTTTTATTGGGCCTATTCTAAGCTAGTGAAGGTCGATCCAAGACCTGGGTGAAATGCACACATCTTTTGCCCCCAACCAATTTTTGATATCTGAGACTTAATTAGAAGTGATAAAATAAAATAATAAAAATAAAAATGGATGATTGTTGGATGCCGTGTCATTAGGCACTATTTGGCAACATGATGCCAAGCAAAATATTTTTTTGGGGAAGGTTTGAAATGTCTAGGGACCACATTAAAAAAAGTGAAAAATATAATTTTCATGAATTTCAAATGATGTATCGATATATTTCATTAATGCATCGATACATCATCATGTTTTGGTCGTTCCAAGCTTAGAACATGCATGTGTATCTACACAGGGCCATGCTTATCAATACAATGAACATTGTATCGATACAATGTCAAGTTTTCCAAGTTTTTGGTTTTAGGAAAACACTTGTATCAATACAAACACTAATGTATCGATACTGCATGAAAATTTTCACAACTGACAAGCTTTTTCACCCAAGTTTTCCTACATTTTACGTTCCTAATGGCCTTGGATCACTTCATAACCACACAAGGGGTTCTTCACAAACATTTTTACATTGAAACATAGGTATAAGAGCCACCCACATGGATTAAGCCATTAAAGCCTAAATAAGCTTAGGTTAAATGAGTTTAATGCTCAAATCATGCATGGGAACTAAATGGCATCTAGTTTAGTTATTTTCTTACTATTTTGAGTCTAGTGCAACTAAATTTCAATGGATGGCTATTTTGAGTTAGAGTTAAAACATTTTTCTTGCATAGAGCCAAGATATAGTTATTTGGAATTAGGATTCTCTTTAAGGGCATGTAGCCGAGATTATCCACCACACTTAGTTAAAAACAATCTCTATTTGGAAGGGTTTCAGTCCTTGATTAGACCACCTAGCCTTATAAAGAGATTACTTGCAAGCAAGCTTAGTTAAGTTATCAAAATATGATAAACTTACATAAGGATAAGATGATCAAACAAAGGGGTTAAGAAACATCTTGGGGATATTCATTAAACAGGATCGCTTCAATTCTTAAGCTGAGATTAAAGACCAAAAAGAAAGCAAAAAAAGAGCAAAAAATAAAGGAAAAAAAAGAGTGAAAGAAAAAGTGATAGCTACAAGTTTCTACATAAGGAGATTTTCTTTCATCTTCTACTCTTATTTTGCATTTTCTTTTCTCCTTTGTGAAAGCTTAATGATTCTAAGCTATGCTTGGGGGATGATTTGTGACAAGGTGTAAAAACCAAGACATGGCCAAATCTTGAGCTATAACCTCAAGTTACTATGTTTTGTTGTTCTTTGGTGTTGTTTGTTAAAACTTCTATAAAAAAACAAGTTTCCATGAAGAAAATTTATTTTACAAATGTTTTATGTTGATTTTTTTGGGTTTCATGTAAGTTTTCATCGTGTGTCCTTTTGGTTATAATTTTAATCTTATGTTGTTTATGTTTCATGATGAGTAAGATATGTGCATTTTATGGCATTTACATGCATTATTGTCATGATCTACATGTTCGTGCACTTTCCATTAACGTACTGTGATTATGACAACATTATCATGGACATTTGTAAATCCATGTATGTTCATGTTAATATGGTGTTTTGAAAGTAAAATCACTATGATGTAATGTTGGTATGATTGTTGGTGAAAAATGGTGTTTAGCTATGTATTTAGGAGTATTGAACCTTCTAAGGACCATTTTTCTAATTTTCTCAAAATGATTCCATGCATGTTAAGGGTTTTTTTGTAATTTCCTTGCACTTTTATATCATTTTCCATGACCTAATTTTTTAATGTCATTTAGATAATTATCCATGACTAGAGACTTTTATGCAATTTCATGAACTTTGATGTTATTTAGTCATGCTCTATGACTTAGGGACTTTTATGTCATTTCATGCAATTAATGTCATTTAGGCTATTTTCCATGATCTACGGAGTTTGGTGCAATTTCATGAACTTTGACGTCATTTAGTCATTTTCTATGACTTAGAGACTTTTATGTCATTTCATGCTTTTTAACGTCATTTAGGCTATTTTCCATGATCTAGGGACTCTTATGCAATTTTATGAACTTTGATATCATTTAGTCATTATCCATAACTTAGGGATATAAACACCTAATTTCTTCTAGGCCTTTTTTTTTGTAGTCTTAAATATCTGAGACTGAGAACATAGCAACCACCCTGGTAGAGGTCGACTTCCTCTAGGCGGGCTAGGCATTTTCAAAACCAATTTAGTCATGCCTAAATGACCGCATATGCATGTGAAGGAAAAAGTGCAGTTTTGAGGGTCATAGAGAATAAATCTTGGATAACAAAGATGAATATTTAAGAGAAAAATTAGTTTTTAAATATTGCCTTGTCAATTTCTAGAAATGATGCTACAGTCAAATTTTCCATTTCTAGGGATTTTTCAAAATTTTTTATGAAATTTTGAATTCATTTCTGGATATGATGGTACAGTCAAATTTTCCATTTCTAGGGAGTTTTAGATTTTTTATGAAATTTTGAAAGTCGACCGTTGTATATTCGTGTAGTATTTATGCCAATGCTCACTCTAAACAATAAAAAATATTTAAGAAAAATTTGTGGCATTTCATACCACAGGATGTTAAGTTGTCAAATTTATTCATTAATTTTGAAATTTTCACAATACCGCGAATGTCATGTTCGGTGAGATTTTTCCCCATAAAATTCATTCCAGACACTAGGTTTTCATCTTTATTATTCCTATGGATTAATATTTTGAGTTATGTGTTGAATTTAATTTAATTCATTTAAATAAATTTGAACGTATCTTTGGAGTTTTTTTGTCTCAAAAATATGAACTTTTTCTTACTTATAAAATTTTTTCAATAAAATTTTTCAAAGTTTAGAGTTTTAAATATTTTCACATATTCTAATAAAATAGCTTAGATTTAGCTTTTTGGAATTCCAATTCAATTTTATGAAATATAATTTTCATCTGTAAGGACTTTTGCACCTAAATTTTTATGAGTTTGAAATTTTTAGTTGCCCTTTTCTCATACATAAAAATTCTCAAAAAATTCCTTTTGAAATTTTTTTATGGAAACTTTATTAATTTTCTTTTTTAATGGGCCAAAATTTATTTTTTTCATTTCATGGACAAAAAACTTTCAAATTTTACCAGTAGGCCTAATAAGCCTATTAATTTTCTAACAAGCCTAGCAAGCTTGCCAAGTCCATTTTTGATTTTCTACCAAGCCCATTTCATTCTCTACAAGCCTAATATGCCATTTTTTTATTCCAACAAGCCTATTTGATTTTCCAACAGGGCTTAATAAGCCCATTTTGATTTTAGAAAAAATCTCTCCAAAATTTATATTAATTCTTTTGGATCAAAAATTTTTATATGGATACTTGCTTGGGCCTTTTATATGATTAAATTTGTAATTAAATTTATCAATTTATAACTTTTAATTTCTTATAATTTAGTCCTTCCATTTAATTTTTCTTATGAAATTTGCACTCAAAATTTTATTTTTCCTAAAATTTTAAAAATTCATGAATAAGTATGTTCAATTTTAGAATTAGATAGTTTAATTATACGAGAATTAATTTAATTGGGATTGACTTTTATCATTAAGGTCAATATTATCTAAATCATCATGACACCTAAGCTCAGCTCGAATGACTCATGCATTAGACTTTTGACTAAGATTTGATGACTAATATGAAAAGACAAAATTAACTAATTAATTAAATCTTATCAAAACCTAAAAAAAAAAAATCTAAAAAGCTAAAATTAAATAAAATAAAAAAAAAACTAGAAGCAATTTCCAAGGGGATTTTTTTCACTCCTTGGCTGAATTGCTTCCCTTAGATGGCTCATTTTGGAAGCTTAATGTTCCATAAGCAAGAAGGAAAACACTAAAAATTTTCTAAGTTTTCAAGCTTTCTAAGGTAGTTTCTCTTGTAAAAGCTTTAATTTTTGTTCATTTCATGCATGATTCTTTGTTTAAGTGAGCTTTCTTTATGGATTATTGGTGCTCATGGATTTTGGTCCATGTTTAAAGGCCAAGTGTGAAGGCCAAGATCAAAGTTTCTTGATGCAATTGTTAAATTTAATTTTATTAACAATAATTTGATTTTCATAATGAAAATACATGTTTGTTGTGGAAGTGATGTTATGATATTATGTATATAATTTTATGATATTTTTCTTGGTATTTTCATGTTGATTTATGATGAAACATGTTGATATGTTCATTAATTTTCATGATTTTAAGCATATTTAAGCTTTATAAAAATTAGGACATATCTTTATGTTGATATTTATGAAATTATGTAGAGGAAAAAATTATTTTTTAGTTTCATACATGTTGGCCAAAAATGATTATGGCCTCTGTATAATTTTTCATGCTTAATTTCATGATATTTTGCATTATTTTGTTATGTAACTTGTAAGGGCTTAAAATAATTTTACTAAAAATTTTAAGGCTTGGAAGGGAATTTCCCAAGTTGGTTGAACCACATATGGGTTTACGTATGAAGTTTTTGATATTTCTAGGCTATAATGTAATTATGGAAAGTTTAGGGACTAAGCTACATAATGAAGAAAATTATTTCAAGGCCTACCATGTTTGGCTGAATGCTTCATAAACTCTTAAGAGTGTTTTTCATCCATTTTTAATATGATTAGATGCATATCATACATTTTTTTAGCATTTAGGGGTTTTTTGTAATATTAGAAAGTTTTGGGGCTTATTTGTAAAACTTTAAAAAAATTGTTCCAAGGCTAAAAGTACTTGGTCCAATGGTTCTTGTGACTTTTGGTATGATTTCTATGATTTTTTGTGATGTGTCTAATGTTTAATTTCAAGTTCAAATCATGTAGGGATTAATTGCGAAGTTAGAAAAAGTTTGGAGTTCATTAGGTAAAACCTTATATTGTAGGGTCAAAAAGGTCATTTCTCATATCAAATTACATATTTAATGTATTTTGGTCATTTTAGGGACATTTCTTACATTTTTAGCCATTTCAGGCATAAAATGTAATTTTGAGAAACTTAGAAACCTATTAGCAATTTTTGCATTTTAGGTCATCTTCAATATCTAAGTTACCTATTAAGGGTAAAACTATTATTTCTTATCATTTTTGAGTCATTTAAGGTTACCAAGATACTTTCATATCAAAGGTACACCATAAAGGGTATTTTTGGTAATTTATCTTAGAATCGAGTCTTTTATGATCATTGAGATGCTTTCATGTAAAAGGTGTATATTAGGGATAGGTTCATATTTTTAAGGAATATCAAGTCCTTTAGGGTTACGGGGATACTTTCACATTAAAGGTATATGCTAGGGTCATTTTAGTAATTTTGCATTAAGAATTAAATCCTTTAGAGTTATCTGGATACTTTTATATCAAAGGTACTTTAGGAGACATTTTGGTCTTATAGACCATATTAGGATCCTTTGAGTCTTGTTTTGTATGTGTAGTCTAGGTTTTAAGACAAATTTTTAATATTTCTCATAAAATTGGAAGTTTTAAAATTTTGGAAATGTCTTCGAGTTAAAGTAGCACGTGAAATTTCTCCCATATACGGAAGGCATTTTGTGGATTATTTTAATAATGAGATTTCCTTTTAAAAAAAGAAAAAATCAAAATTTTTTGAATTTCATAAAAATAAAACCTTTTATATTCCTTTAACCCTCTGGTAGGGTGTGAAAGATATTTTAATTTTTTAAAACCTTTTATATTCCTTCAACTCTTTGGAGGGGTGAGAAAGATGATAATAAAACCTTTCATATTCCTTTGATCCTTCGCTGGGGTGTGGAAGATATTATAATTTTCAAAAATATTGAAAACTTAATTTTCTCAAACAAAATAATAAATTTGTTTCATAAAATTTTATCTTAATATACGAGAATTATAATTAACTACCACATATTGAAACTAGATAAAAATCAATTTTAAATTAACATATAATTAATAAGTTACCGATTGCTGGGCATCATGAAAGGATTGATTTTTACTCGTGATTGTAACCGACTCTCGAATCTTTTCATATGATCTTTGGTATTTTCTCAAGCCTTGAAGTTTATTTTTAAGGGTTTTGTAACCTCGAAATATGAATCCTGATAGGTAACCAATCTTACATTACCAAAATAGATTGATGGCGACTCCAAAATAAATTTTCATTTCGTAACAATTATTTAAGGTTAAGTTGAGTGAGTGATTCACCTTGACAACTTGGTCCCAAAAAAATAATAAAAATAATAATAATAATATGGTCCCCAAAATAAAAGAATAATGATATATAGATGTATATCGGAACAGTGGTACACCTACCTTTTAAATTTGGCACATTTTGGATTTACATCCTGGCTACATTGTGATAGCTTAGTGACTCTATTGAGGACTAGTTAGAGAGTCAGGCTTAAAATTAATTGCATGTTGGCTAAATTTTGATTGATTTGATTTCAATTGGTATTTAATTATAATTCCTGATATTTTCAAAACAAAAATTGTTTCATTTTTTTATTTTGATTTTGATTTATATGGAAAATTTGGATCATATTTTTCACTAACCCTTTTGTTTCTTTTGCAGCGTCATTTTTAAGGGATTTAGGATAAGGTTTTTATTAGTTTTAAAAGTGTTAAGTCATAAAATGTTTGTTTGCTCCCCCCATACACACACTGTACACATGCATACCATTAGAATCTCCTTTAGGCATATAGATGGGGCATAAGTTACCCAACATTTTAGGAGAGGGTGAAGTAGCTCTGCCTTTTGAGATGTTAGCCTTTGTCTGTGCTAGCTAAAATCTTATTGGGTGTAAATTCCTATGCCTGCTCGAGGGGTTAGCCTCATTATGGACATGGAAGATACTTTCACTCGAATTGAACCTTTTTTGACATAAACCTGCGATGGGTAAGGATTAGGATACCTCATTAGTTCTTTCTAGGCTCGGGGAACAATTTGAGAACTTGTTTAGATGTATAACCCAAACTTCATGTAATGAACTATAAAGGCCTCATCTAGTTAGAGCCATTCCCAGTTTCAGAGGTTACTAAATTAGGTACACATAGGGGAATGTTTCTAAGTTTTTACTCTAATAATTTGAATTTCTTGATAGCAATAAATGTACATTGTGCTGCTATGATAAATTTTATTTTTATTTTATTTATTTCTTACTTTGATTTGCCATATTGTGATGAATTTTCTCAAAGCAAGTTTTGGTAGTTGCTATTTCATTTTCAATAAAAATTTCTATAACTAAAAAAAATGGACTTTGTGGATTATTTCTTAAGTGAAAAAAAAATAAAAAAGAAAAAACATGAACATCTCTTTAAACAAAAAAGAAAGAAAAGCCAAAAAAATAAAAAAATAAAAAAGAAGAAAAAAAGGAAAGAAAAAATCAAATCACAATCAAAATTAGATTGATCAAATTTTTAAGCCTTTGGGTCTGCTTAAGAAAAGAAGAAAAGGTAATGCTAGGATTTTTCCTTTTCAATTTTGCATGACATCCTATGAAAACTTGTAAATTTATTTGTATCTGAAAGGTTCATATGTTCATTTGTTTATATGCTTATGCATTCATAATTATCACAATATGCTAAATCCATTCCATTCATTGTGTTTAAAGGATCAAGACATGGGTGATAATTTAGAGGCAAGAATCCGCATGTTAGAGTCCATCCAAGAATAGTTCAGACATAAGTCTATGGAATGGAAAATCTACTTGATAGACTGATAAAAATGGTTGAGGGTCTACATGGGATAAAAAAGGAATTTTGCCTAGGAGCATCCTTATCCTTGATGAATTAAAAAAATCAAAGTCTAGAGGATAGATTGGATGCATGAATAAATGCTTTGGAGGGAATAGTCAGAGGAATGGAGCATCATATTCGAGAGATTAGGAACAATTATCCAAATTAACAAAATCATCAAAAAAATTCTAGTGATCCCCAAGAGTCACTAATGCCTTCAACCTGACCTTTAGAATTTAAAGACTCAAAGACTGGATCAAGCGTACCATTAGATGAAAATTTCAATTCCTAGCTCATTCACATGATTGAAGCAAAGATGCCTAATTTTGCACATGCAAATTAGCTTACCCTCCAACCTTGTTGTTCTTCCCAACACTATCTTGTCATCTTTTGGTGTCAATACTAAGGAAAGACCAAGAATGAATTGCTAATTTGATTCGATCCCGCTATCCCATAAAGAACGAACCTAAAGATCTGCATAATGGATAACATGCAATGTTTATGGTTTTATGTAATGTGTAGAAGTTGCAATAACAACATCAATCTACAAGTACCAAAAAATAAATAAATAAATAACTTTACATGTACCCTATTCTACATAATTTGGGCATATAAACGATAATTATATATATATGATTATATTCTGCGTATCTGGTATTACATGGCAAGTAATTTGTTGGTGTGCTTCATGCTTTGAGTCATGTTTAACGAGGATTAAGAATTAATTTGATTTTTAATGATGTTAATCAAGTTTCAAATCCTGACAACTTTAATTAACAAAATATTTAGGGACATTTTAAAATAAAATGCAAAGGTGTATCTTGTAGTTTAGTTAAAGTGAAATGGAATAAATAGTCGACATTAAAATGGACGAACAATTCGAGCAACTTGAACAAACCTACAAGTATTATAACTTTCTCATTATAACAAACCTACAAGAAAGTTCCATAAGTTTGTGACAATGACTATTATTATATAATGAAGCAAGAACACAAGTCTCTTAGGGGTAAACCTTAATGAGAGATCTTAAACCAAATATAGGAGTAATTTTGTAGTCACTAAAACCAGCAGCAAAAAATAGATTAGCCCATTTTTTCTCTTATCTTTCTTTTCTGGTAAACAACACCATCATCAACATGTCGAAGCAAAGCTGTGTTTTGATTGAAGCTTTGTCATTAACTTTCTCATTCTCCATCAGTACCATGTCTATTATAATCACCTTTCCTCGCATTTTATCTCGGCTTGAAATTGCCTCTTTACGTCTCTTCAGAATCATTAAGCATTCTTTATCATTCCAGTCGTGCAATATCCGCTGTCCAATTATCATTAATAATTAGCTTAAAAGCATAAATCATTTGCTAAGCCAAATGCTATGATTACATTTGCACCTTAATCTTTGAATAATGGGTGTAATTTAATTTGTTGCACATTACTGTTAATTTGTGACAAGCAAAATACCTAAAAGCGAGATAGTTAGAATGAATTTAGCAAAAACCTTTAGTAAAACTGCATCTATAGTTGGAATTGCCTCAAGCATGTTTCCTCCAACATATTTCAAGTTCTCATTGCCTTGCAGGCTAGCAACAACATGAGGAAGATAAAAAATAATGCACTCTAAGTTTGGAAATGCATCAGCAATGGCCTTGCCTAAGGTTCCTGTGCCACCTCCAACATCCACCAGTGACTTTAATCCCTTAAACGCCCCCTTACACTTGTCAATTAGAACGCTACTGACCAATCGAACATCGTTAGCCATGGCTTCATTAAATAAATTAGTTAACTTTGGATTATGCCATTGTAGTCCTAAAATGTCTTTCCATGTGCAGTATCAAACGGGGTGGGATCATCATTTTGGAACCAGGCACCTATAAAATGCCAAGGCTTTATTAAAATAGGATCTAGCATAACTTGCAAAAAGGGTGTTACGCTCAAGGGATTATCCTTGATCAAGAGACGAGAAGCGTTGGTAAGAACATAACCTTCTTCTTAGGGGTCATCACCCAGCTTTTCATGTGCAAAGAAGCCTAAGTGAACTAAAATGTGCATGAGCCAGTTGATGTTGCATGCTTTGGTAGGGCTAAGTATCGGCAGTGCAGTAACTAGCTCGGTAACAGTCATGGGCTTGCCATGGTTTTGAATGATATCTGGAATGCCTAAATCAATTGCACATTTTAAAGACATGGAGTTTATGAAGTTGAAGATGTGGTTCCACACGTGAGCTTGAGCTCGAAGAAGCTCATCAACATGATCCTTATTGACATTGACCATATTCATCTTAGTCAAGGTTTTCATATTTTGCTATGAACTACCATGGCACTGAAATATGCTATTTATAGACTCTAAAATAGTTGTGTGTACGGAGAAGTTTACTATAGTGCTAGCATCTTAATTAATTTATCCATTAAAATTACTGATGACTTAATATCAGTTGGCTAAATTAATTAATATTTCTAACACATTAAAGATATAGTAAAAAAAGACCCATTGAGCTAAGGAATTAAGTGGGGACATGTTTTTCAAGTTTCACATCAAACTGGATTTACCTAGATCTTTTTATTGTTTACAACCATGTGTTCATGAACAGATTTTTTGTCCCCTTTTGATGTCTTCATGTTCCTTTTTTATGGAATTTCTTTTATTTTAGAATTAGCTTGTTGTTCTTGAGCACATTCTTTCCTACAAACCCCCTTAGCCTAAATGGTATGACATCAATGCATTGGGGATTACATGGGCATTCTATATAAAAATGCAATGCATTCAAGGGGAATGTTTAAAACCTACTTGATGCTCGTTCAATTTAGGTTAAACTAAGGTCAAATGTTGCTGCTAGACTCCCATTGCGTTATTAGAAGCATTAGAATGCTAAGAGGCAATGAAGTGCTCATGGAGATAAACTTTTTGCTACTTACTGGGTTTTGTAAATATAAGGTTCAAAAAGAATTATTAGTATTTTCCAGGATTCCTTAGAAGCATTAACACAACTAGAAAAATTAAGTTTTTGCAATAGTAGTTCTCTTGTTACTTTTTCTTTTGAATCCTGTAAATGTTGTTTTGTATGCCAACAATGAATGAATAAATCAAAAATTTTGGTTGATGAAACAATTGATTATTACTCAAATTCCTAAGATTCTTGCCTCTACAATGATCTCCATGTTTGATACTTAGCCAATTGCTTCGCACCCTAGTTTGTGCCATTAAATGCTACCTTATTCACTCATCCATCCATTCATTCATTCATTTACATGTTCATTCATTCATTAATCCACATATCAATTTCCATTCATTAATGTCCATATAAGGATAATGATAACAATTAATGTTGACAAGACATCCATATTCACATGAACTAATTTAAATTATTTTTTCCATTCAAAGTAAAATAACACAGAATTATTAGATGGAAGATACTGCATGACAGAAAGAAATATATGCATGAAAAATAAGATTGATGGACCTAGTCATGGTAAGGGAACCAGTCTGTCGACACCCAAACAATACTACTAACATTCTTATAAGGGTATCCGAGGGAGTAAAAGCAGAAAGGCAATCAGCTTATGTGCAAGATACATAAATGGTAAATGCCTAAAATATGCTATAAACAAATACCTAAATGTCTTTGTAAATAATCTAGCATCGACTATCCATGTTAATTTTGATACTCTCCCACAAGAGGTAGATGAAGAACCATCGCTTACAAGAGAATTTGGTGATCCCTGACTTTAACAAGGAAGAAAAATCTAAACAAGAGCAAATCTTGACCCAGGAAATATGAAAATAGTACCATATCATAAGATAAGCTTTGCAAGCCTTATTGGATTTTTTAAGTAAAATATCACATACGAATGGTTATTAGGAATGGCACAAATCTTGGAAATGCAAAAAGGGCTTGACTAATTAAAAGAAAGGATCTAGGCCATTAAAAGTAAAAAAAAGAGTTGAAGATATGAGTGTTGGACCTTTCAGCGGTGAATGAAATCAAGAGAGGGTCAATTAATTTCTCAAAACTTTGGTAAATTAAAATTTTGATAAATAAAATTGAGAAATCTAAACAATGGACTTTAAAGTGCAAGTTAGTGAATAGAAATAAACAATTAAAGACAAGGGAAGGACAAGTAAACTCAATGATTTAGAAAAGTTCGGCTTTAATTGCCTAGTCTTCTATCTTGGCCTCACTTGCCTCGAATTTCCATAATTCACTAACTTGAATTGTCTACCTTTCAAGGACAAGGTATAACCTTTACACTCCCTATCTTTCAAGGCTAAGATAGAAACCTCTACCCTCTATCTTTTGTGGCTAAGATAGAACCTTCTCTTACTACTTTTGAAGGCTAAGTAGAAACCTTATCTACTTTTCAATGGCTAAGTAGGGACCTCTTCTTTTTACAAGGATTTAAGTGTAAACAAATAAAACTTCAAAAGGTTAGGTGTTTACAAGAATTTTGACTCAAGGAAAATATGTATCTAAAGATACAAAATGAAGAATACAAAAATAAGAAGAATTAATCCCATACAAAGATGAACTGCTTAGTGAAAATGATGAAAAAGATGAAAGATTTGACACTAAGCATAACCTCTTAGTTCTTCCTCTTGTTGAAAGTGTTGGAGAAGCTTATTTATAGCCTTGATCATGATTCTAGCCATTGGGAATATTTAGTGAAGGAATATAGCCGTTGAAGTCCTCATAAATGTCATTTCTCGTTGTTTCCCATGATGTTATATCAATACAATACCAAGAGTATCGATACGTGAGTTAAAAATATGATCGTTACAGCCTGTTGTATCGATAGAGAAGGCTAAGTATTGATAATTGTCAAGTTGTATCAATATAGATAGACCTGTGATACTTTCGGGGATTTCAACCAAACCTTATTTATTGCCAAGCAATGAATCGATACATATAGGGTGAGTATCAATACTCACTATAATTTATCAATACACGCTGATATGTATCAATACAATTGAGGGTTTTAAGCATAGTATCGATACATTTATGCATTGGGTCAATACATACCTTTAAAATCCTTTGTAAAATGATTTTTCTTGGCTTGATATTGACTCAAACATATCTAAGAAATATTCTAAATAGAAATTTGCATTTTGGAACATATATTTTTGAGAAAACATAAACTTAGTATTTTTTGAAAATATTTTTCAATTTAACACAAGTACTAAGTTGGAAATAGTTGAATACAAATGAATTTAGCTTAAGTTGTTTGTTATATCAAAACTAAAATTAATTTAAAGCTAACATTCTCCCCTTTTTTGGTATAACAAAACTTAAAATAAATTTGCTTGTTAATGACTCCCCCTAAATTTTTGAGATTTGTAATGAAAAACTCCCCTTCAATAAAGACAGTGATTTTCAAAAGTTTTAATTTAAGAAAATAGGGTCCTTTAAAGCTACAATATTACCAATCTACAATATTGCTCATGATTTTCACAATTCAAGCTATAGCATGTAAAAGTGTTCAATATCAACATGTTATTTAAGTTCTAACATGATAATATAATCATCATAATCAAGTGCATAATAATATCATCATATCAATATATGAAAGACATATTTTGCAAATTTATGACATTTCTCCTTCTTTTTGTTATCTCAAAACACGAGAAAGAATAATTTAAAGCAATGGAGAAAATGCAATCATAGTGTGCACAACCAAAGATGATTCATTGAGAATAAATCATTAAATATATTCAACAAAATAAGCAAAAGATGTCCGATGGAATGGAATCCTAAAAACTTAAAAGTGATCCTAAAATGACCTGAATATGACTAATTGTCATTGGCTAGAGGATCCTCAGTGGGTGGAGAAGTAGGTGGAGGAGCTTGAGGAAAGGCCACCAAGAAGCTACGAAATTACTCATTTAATACCTGACGACTATGTTTGAGACTAAAAAGACGAGCATCAATCAAATTAAAGCAATAATCCCAAGAGTTAAAACATTGTTCCTACATGTGAATACATCCCATGATGGAATTGTACATATGTTGGAGGTCCATAGGCAAGGATGATGAGAAATCGGGAGTTTAGGGTGGAAAATGTGCATTATTCTCTATATCATCATCATTATGGTTAATGGGAGTGGGAGCATCCAGTTGCTCAAGCGGTGGAAGCGGTTATCACTAGGCAATGAAGTCGGTGCTTTGAATTTCATATTCGATGAGCCCTATGGATTTGTGTCTTATATAGTGGTAAGAAGATACCATAATCCTAGGGTTGCAAGAAAGGTCAAGACCTTAAGTGTCGAAGTAGTAGCTCAATGCCATGCCATGTAGGAGGCTATGACAACCACAAACACAAAGGATAAGGTTCGTAAAGATAAAATGGGCTAGGTTTAGACGATTCCCGGTTTAAATCATATGGAGCCACCAATAGTTAGAATTGCTAATTAATGTGTGTTTGGTGCCATATGGATGGAGTACATGGGAAATGATAAGATGAAGTAAGTGATCAAGCCGAGGAAGGAAGGTGGCTTTGTTTTTTAGGGTATGCAAGGTTGTAAGAGCTAGACCTTCATTAATTACGCCTTCATTTGAGAAACTAAAGGCAGTCGCAAGAGAGGCAGGGTTGACTATGAGATCTTGCCCCAAAAGATAAGATCGAATAATAATGATACGGTCATGATCCTTAATGATAAGTGAGGCATTGCTAAAAAATGCACGAACAAGATTTTCATGAACCAGAATGTTGAGAGAAAGAAATGTGGTCCATGCAAACGTATCAAAAGTTTGAAGGTAGGGATAAGTAATGGACCGAAGGAAAGGGAAGTAGATAACTCAACATTATTGGATATGCATACGAGCATAGATGGTAGTGAATCATTCACGAGCCCGTGCATCTCGAAAGCATAAGTCAAAAAATAATTGATTTTGGGTCAAAAGAGGTTGACGAGTGGAAGAAGTGGAAGCATTGGTGATAGCCCTTGATGACGGGCAATTTTTTTGGTCTTTGGAGGCATGGTAATGTTTTAAGGTGGTTAGGGAATTTTGTTGAGCAGTTGGTGACAAGGTAGAACTAGATGATGGTTTGGACAAACAGAGGAGAGGACAGAAGTTGGTGAAGTGTTTGAAGTGATTTGGAGGGAATTGGATGAAATGGAAGTCGGTTCTGATAAGGTTTGTCAAGGGTGGTAAAGGTTGCCGAAGGGAGGAGGTCGAGTTGATAAAGCTAGGTAAGGTGCTAAAGAAGAGTTGGTTGAGGAAAATGATCGAGCATGTGGTAGGCAGGGGGTTTTAATGGCAATATGGTATAGTTTTTCGAGTAATTTTGTAACCTATCACAATAGTCAAGATTGGGAAGACGTGAGAATGAAAAGGCACTCAAAAATTTGGAAGGAATTTGGACAAATTAGGAGGATTTTGAAGAGGAAATGGTTAGGGTTTAAGTAAAGAGGATTATTGAATTTTTCATGATTTTGGGTCCTGAGAGATAGAATTTCTAAATGCATTAGTGAATTTTACAAAATCAAACCTATTTTGGATTAAGGATTGTAAAAAAAAAATGAAAATTAGATGAAATGTGATGATTGAGGATTAAGTGGGTTAAAAGAAGCAAAGTGAACAGTGGTTGACGTTCAAAAAAAATAAAATCACGCATGCAAGGATTGCCTAAATCAATAGTTTGTATTAATACAAAGGAGACAGTATCGATACAAGGTATCGATACTTAGAATTAAGTATCGATATAAAAAAACAATTTTAGGTTTTTGTATCGATACAATGAACAGTGTCTAGAGACTTAAAACAAGTTTAGACTGTATTGATACACGGTGGAGAGTGTCGATATAATGTATTGATACATAGAGTTTGGTATCAATACAAGGAACAATTTTGGGTTCTGTATCCATACCTCAAATTCGATCTTGACACTGGGAATAAATTTTTTTTCAGAAAACTCAAGGCATGTATTGATACTTAGAGTCTTGTATTGATACAATGAACTAAAAACCCAGAAAAACCCAGCTTGTATCGATACAATGAACTTTGTATTGATACAACACTATGTGTATCGATACAAAAGCCCCTTGTATCTATGCAACTAGTGAATGAAGAGTAATTTTATGCATTTTTTTAAAATGCAAAAATTGGTCTCCTTAATGAGTTTTCACTTAAAATCCTTCAATTTTATGATTTCTAAATCTTGATAAACATCTTTTCATAACTCATCACATGCTTAAACATCATATTTGATTCATTGATGAGTGTTTCACAAATCAAATACATTAAGTGTTCATATTGCCTCATAATGCTCAAAAATACAAATTTTTCTACACATTGGTACCATATACGCTTAATGTTCATCATTCATCAATATTTGGTATCATTTATTTTAAATGTCATTAAGCTCATT
>JBBYHL010158651.1:0-30336 GCA_038381835.1 Adansonia madagascariensis | reverse complement strand
CCTTAATGCAACTAAGTTAAATTTCAAACACAAGAGTTTCAAGAACTTCGTCATTGTCAATTCTCCTAAAGTTCTATATAGAGATGTAACACATCTTTATACCATAACTTTGAAGGAGTTTTATCTATAACACTTCTTTACTACCAAAAATCATATAAATAGTTAACAAACTTATTCTCACAATCAGGATCCAAGTTAATGATGAAAAATCCAATAAAAAATTTTTAACAATAGAATTTAAAAAATTTAAATATAAAACTCTTTTTAACTAAGAAAATTTCTAAAATGAAAGATAAAACCCTTTTAAGGTTTAAAATAAATCTTGATTTAAAAAATGAACGTGAAGCCCTTAGTGATTTCTGTATTAGATGTTCCTCCCACTTTTCCTTTGGTTTTTTTTGACTTTATGAAACCTTAAAATGGTTACAAAAACATAACTCGTTGAACATAAGTCCAACCACTATATATTATTAAGAACATCACCAAAAAAGATTCATACAAAAATGAGTTTACCTTTATTTTTTGGGTCTTTTTTATACTTTAGGTAATCTTTCTTTATGTGTCTGAATTAAAACAAAATGGTGGACTTGATGCCATTTTCTTTGTTGGCATTTTCCCTTCTTAACTTTTATTACCTGTTTATCACTTTTTACCATGAGTCACTAGGCTAACTGAATCTAGTTTCTCATTCTTTAATCTCTTTTCCTCTTAAACACATATAACTGAGAATTCATTGATAACCATTTTCTTTATATGTATTTCTCATGGTCATACTCATTAATAAAAAAGTTGAATATGAAAGTGATAAGAAATTTACTCGAAAAAACTCAATTTTGAATATTTAAGTTGAGCAACAATATCTTTCAAAATCCGATAATGTGCTCGCGCATAATTTTAGAATTGTTTCACTTTATTCCTGAAAGCTTCCTTATCAGGGTGAAAGCCAAAACTTTATTAGATATAATAATATGGTCTTTAGTGACTTTACAATAATCTTTAACCTTATAACAAATAGGATGAATTCCAAAATTGATTTATAGATTTGATGTACATCATCCTTAAATTGTTAAATTGCTTCCATTGTACATCAAAATCTATTTTTCTCTTGCGTACTCTATTCGTTGAGGACAACTTGTCTACCTAAAATGCTAAGTCAAGGTCCTTATACCAACAAAATAACTTAATTTACTCCTTCATTAGAGTAATTTTTCATTATGGAATAACATTTCATTCTAGCAACCTTATTAATCACAGTAGTAGAAATTGCTATAAAATACAAGGAACTATACTTTAATTGAATAAAATATTTTATATTTAAATGTAAATCCAAACCTTCATATGAGTAAAGGTGCATCATGCATATGAATTTATATAACTTTAGCGATAAAACAATAACTTTAAAACACCAAAATTAAGTAATCCATACTTGTGGGCTTAGGAAAATTTAAATTTAATATTATATTATTTTATCCTTTAACCATTTTACAAAACTAATTACTTCCTTGTGGGGCTAGATAACTAATCTCATGTCTAACACTTTATGGATGTCATTTTTCTTTATGTAATTTTAAATAACTATTAATTTATCTAAATCAATTAACTAAAGATGCTGTGACTACTCTTAAGTTAATAATTTAGAACTTAATAATAACATCTGATATGTATGCATAAAACTTGTTGCATATGACAAATAATACTTTGTCGATGCCATTTTCTTTGTGTAGTTTTTAAAAGAAAACCTTATTTTAAATAACTACCAATTGTCATCTAAATTAATATATGCAGTTCTTTATTGTATATTAATAATTACAGCGGAATATAATATTAAATAATGTTAACTTACTGCAATTATAGCATAAATAATTACATATTAATATCATCCTCCGTAGTTAGTTATTTAAAGAAAACTTTATTTTAAATAACTACTAATTTAACTAGATCAATCAACTTAAGATGCTATGGCTATTCTTATTATGACATAATATATGTATAACATAAATAATTGCATACATGATTTAATAACTCAAATATATACCAAATAAATTCATGGCATAAATCTTTATTGATGTTTACCGTATGTAGTTATTTAAAAAAAATTTCTTATGTTAAATAACTACAGATTTATCTAAATTATGTAACTTAAAATGCTTTAGCTAATACTAAGCTAGTGATTTAGATCCTTAATAATGACATTGATTCTTTATGTAATAAAAATTTACATACTACAACAAAATTCCTAATTGTCATACTATAACTGATTAAAAAAATCATGATATAATATATGTCATGCTTCTTAAGTCATATAAAAATATGCACAATATCAGAGTATATTTATTTCATGACATATAGATGTGCCTATTTACATTGTAATTCCAAGAACAAACTTTACCATACATATATGCACTTAAGCTTGGGTTGAGAGTACGGATTTGAATGCTTTAGAGGGAGAGTACATATTGTCATAATATTCTCAACATATCAAAATATTTTATCATGAAATAAAATCACAAAATATTTATGTACAAATATATTTATTATTTAATTAAAAGAAAATATTAAATAATAAATATTTTATGTATTTTAAAAATTCCATAAAAATAAAAAATATTTAAAAATTGGGTCTAAAAAAATCGAGCTGAAAAGACCTTGAAATAGAGCCACACATGCCCCACATGCCACCTGGGGCACGTGGGATTCGGTGGGACAAAAGTCCTAGCCTTTCTTCTTCCTCTAGTCAGGTTAGGTGCGACTCAGCTGGGTTTTTTTGACTCGTTTGGGTCTTTTTCTTCTTTTTGCTTATATTTTTACGTTTTTAATCCATATTTCATGTAATTAAAGACCTAAAAACATGATTTTAAGCTAGATTTACATGATCCATGCATCAATTTTGATCAAAAACACAAAAATCAACATCAAACATTCAAGATTACTTGAATTTTATGAAACAATATCAGACCTATTTCAAGAAACCATAAAATTTTCATGTTTTAATCATCTTTTCTTTAATTTTAAGGCTCAATAACATATATAGATGATTAAACTATCAAAATCCTTTATCAATCCTAGTTTTTCATGAATTAATCAAGAATTTCATGAAATTTTAATACAAATAATATACAAACAAATTATAGTACATACGTAAAATATGTTTCAATACATAAATACATATTACGAGATTAATCATAGTATGTTAAAAATTTAGTTTCATGCTTTTTCTATATTTATTATAACCTATTTATATTTAATACAAATTGTTTAATCATTTATGCATAAATAATATAGGCATGAAAAAAAAATTTGATTTTAACGAATCTTAGTGGATGATCTGCAGAACAAGACTAGAAAGCTTGGCTTTGATGCCACATGTAATATTTAAATTAAGAAACGTACCTTTAGCTTTTGTTGATCAAGAATGTAACCTCGCTCCAAGTACAAGAAGACGAACACCCCCTATAAGCCATATGATGGTGCATATGCAAGTTATATAGACTAGACTAGGGACTAGAAGACTAATTAGTATTGGATCCTACCATCAAGGAGTCTATATTCTAATTAGTTACTGAAGTAGAGTTTAACTCTTATCGCTAGAGTAAATAATCTTAATAGAACTTGCTAGATAATATCACCTTAATATTAATTAAATATTAATCTCGATCTACTTAATTATCTTATGGGCCACATAAAGTTTAACACTAAACACAAATCAAATATTAGAGAAGAAGACAAGATGCTTTTACAATATCGTCGTACTAGGGAGATTGGTTAATAGATAAACGAGGTGGATTATAATTAGAGATGTTCATGGGTTATAACTACGATTTAGATTTTTAAAAATTTTTTATTTTAGTTTTGGGTGAGCTTGAATTGGTTTGATAGTTCATTTTATTATTTTAAAAAAATATTAAAAAATTAAAAAAATTTTATAAATAATTTTAGATAAAATAATATTTTTATTAATAAATTATAACTTAACTCATGAACATGTTTAATTATAATTCAGAAGAGAAATTTTAACCAAGAAATAGTTTTTATAATTATTATTTAAAAATCTATGTCATCAAAAAATTATAATAATTTTAAGCGAAGTCATCATTTTAATTATCTAGAGGCACGTATAAAAATTAACATTTTATTTTTTTAATAAAAAAAACCTTATTCTTCAATATATAATAATCATATAACTAGAAAAAGGTATTATATAGTTTGTTATTGTTTTAGTAAAAACAGTTAATTAAGTGAAAAATATGTTTTGGAATTAATAAGTAATTAAATTTTATTTTAATTTTATATTAACAAATATTTTGCACATACCTGACCAAAAATAAATTAAATTTATAAATTTATAAAAAAAAAAAACACAAGATAGTAGTCCCTCTCTTTTTCTGTTTCTTACCAATTACAACATCCGTCTGATTCGCTTTAAAATCCACAAACAGGTAAAATCAATTCTAGCATTTTAAATTAATCCTTTATTATTATTATTATTATTATTATTATTATCAGTAAAGTTAATTATTTTCTAGGTTAAAATTAGAGCACAAAAATTCTTATTGATATCTAAGGAAAAGAAAAATGAAATTTTATTTTATTTTAATTTTATATTAATTAGTATTTGGACATAACTTGCATGAAAATAAATTAAAATTATAAATTTATTAGAAATAAACTGTATAAGATATCGTCTCTTTTTCGGACAATTACAACATTTAGCAGGTTTTAAAAATCCACAAACAAGTAAAATCAACTTTCAATTGAAACAAAAGTTTTTTTTTATTGCTATACTACTACTTTTTATCATCAGTTATCTTATTGATTTAAAGGGATAAGGATATAAGTTAAAAGTTGAAGATTTGAGTAGAGAAATAAGGATGATATTTAACAACAAAAATCTACGACTAAAAGAATGCCTTTTATCTCTCTCTCTCTCTCTCTCTCTATATATATATATATGTATATAGTTATAAATTTATTTATTTGTGAAGTTTTATATATAGTCATATTTATCAGTTGTTTTTTCAATAAGATATGTCAAAGAAATTCGATTTCAAATTAATTGGTTTAGCCGAGTTACGGAAACAATATGACGAAAGAGCTTATATTTCTCTTGGCGTGAGAGCCGAAAGATTAATTTATTATATTTATTATTATTTTAAAGTTAATAATTTTAAATTAATGTTTAGTTTTTTTTATATTAAATATAAAATATGTTGAAGTAATACTTCTTCATGGACCCTAGAATAAGAAAGATTGCTATTACACGTTTAATTTTGCTTAGCATTAACAATAAGGAATCAAAGGTAATGTGTGTGTGTATATATATATATATATATATATCTTTATTTACTTTTGGTTTTCATTATCTTGCATTTTAAAAACAAATATTATGTTATAACATTTTATATTTATAAGTAGATTATAAATGAGCCTGAAATTTTTAAAGAAATATATTGAGATGATAGAATATAGGAGAGATTTCGAGAAACAAATCTAAGCGTGCCATCCGAGATTTATTTACAGAAGAGAGGAGAGATTTGGAGAAGCAAAACATGGTATGGATTCTAAATATATATTTATATAAAATTATTTTTTTTGTTATATAACCTGTTAACATATCAATGCTTTTGTCCTTCAAGGAAAATAATGAGTTACATGTAATTGTTTTCGAACAAATTAATTCATTAGCCAAGGTAACCATATTTTCCATATCTTTTCTCTTTACTATTATTATTATTTTACAGCTATTAAGTTTCATTTTTATTTGTCTTAATTTGTTGTAATTATCAAATTTTAAGACTGCAATTCGATTTTTGTAATAGATTTACGTCAATATTGAAGTATTGATGTAATGAAACGAAGCTTTGGTAAGGACCAAATTATAGCTTGAATCTGTTGCTCATCAATCAGAGCGTCACTAGCTTCCTTTCGCTCACTGACCAGCTAGCTCTTACTGTGATTAAGGCACTTCTTAGAAGTCTCAAACTTGATTGTAAGTCGCCTTAGTTTGATATCTGAACTTTGATTAAACTTTACTTTTAAGCCACTCCACATTGTCTTGGCTATTATACTTTTTATTTTCACCTGATACCATATTACTTGGCAACGGAATGCAAACTGTTCTTTTTTTTTTCTTCTTAAAGGCGTTGAAAGCCTCTAAGTCCCTTATATGTTGGACTGTATTCCCATTATCGGGCTTCTCAAGGGTACTATTTAGAACTTTCAGAATATTGTTATTCTTCCAGCTCATACTAGGCTTTCATATCCCAGATCTATTAATTATCCCTATGGAGCTTATCACCTATGTTAAGCTTAGAACAATGCTGTTAAAAGCAGATGATATTTCAAATGATATAATACGATGAGATATACATGTACTAATTAATGCCTAGTATATACAATTTATTTTGTCACAATCCGAAATATGATCAATGACAACCATTCATAAAGCATGGCCCTAAAAACTCATTAAGTTTCACAATCAAATTCATTAGTTGTTGGACTTTATATGGCTCACATGATAAATAAGTGGACCAGAATAAATATTCTATTAATATTGAGGTGATACTATCTAGTAAATCCTATTTAAATTAATTACTCTAGTGGTAAGAGTTAAACTCTACTTCAGTAACTAATTAGAATATAGACTCTTTAATGGTAAGATACATCTCCAATTAGTTTTCTAGTATAGGTCCCTAATCTAGTCTATATAAATTGCCTGTGCACCATCATAAAAAAATAAAGATATAGACTAGAAGGCTTATACGGGGTATTCATTTTCGTGTACTTGGAGCGAGGTCGCGTTCTTGATCAATAAGGGCCAGAGATATATTTTATTTAAATTATTACATATGGTATTAGAGCCTGACTTTCCAGCCTTGTTCTTTATATCATCTAGTGAGATTTATAATCTGTGTTTACACATTGAACGCATGGAACATGAATTTGTTTGTATATTATGTCTATTAAAATTTCATCATTAAATTCTTGTAAAACCAAAATTAATATAGAGTTCTAATAGATTAATCATCTATCTACATTATTGAACCCTAGGATTAAAGAAAAGGAGATTATAACAATTTATGATATATTGAAATCGGGTCTGATAAAAGTTGTGAAAATAATAAAATTTTGATTGTTTGATAATGATTTTCGTGTGGATTGTGTGAATTTCATGTTAAATCATGTTTTTTGTGACGTTAACTGCATCTAATAAGGTTTGAAAACATTAAAATCACTTGAAAATTCATTACAGACCTGAACGGGTCAAGAAAAATCCCATCCGGTCGAGTGTGACCCAGCTCAACAAGGAAGAAGGCTGGGACTCTTATCCCAACTAAAGCCCACAAATGCAGGGTGGTGTGTCTAGTGTGTGTGCACCGATCCTGGGCCATTTTGGCTCTGTTTTTTTTTTTTCAGATCCAAATATTTTGTGGTTTTTGATTTTTAGTGATTTTTCTAGATTTTTTAGGTCATTTAAAATATTTATTATTTAATATTGTGTTACATTAAATAATAAATATGTTTATGCATAAATGGCCTATGATTTTATTTCATGACAAAATATTTTGGCATGTTGGGAATATTTTAACGGTACATACTCTCCCTAAGTAGTGTCTAAAAATTCGTGCTCTCAACTTAAAGATTAAGTTCATATATGTATGATAAAGTTTGTTGTTAGAATTACAACATAAATGTGTACATTCATGTGTCATGAAATAAATATATTCTAATCCTAAGTATATTTTTATATGACTTAAGGATGCATGTCATATATTATGTCATGATTTTAAATCAATTATAGCATTACAATTGGAAATTCTGTTGTAGTGTATAAATTTTTATTACATAAAGAATCGATGTTATTATTAAAGATTTTAATCACTAGCTTGGCATTAGCCAAAGCATTTTAAGTTATATGATTTAGAGAAATTGGTAGTTATTTAAAATAAGAATTTTTTTTTTACATATCTGTATATGGTAAACATCAATAAAGTTTTATGCCATGAATTTATTTGGTATATATTTGAGTTATTAAAACCATGTATGCAATTATATATGGTATACATAGATTATGTTATTATAAAAAATCTAATTCAATTGCTTGGAAACAACCATAGCATCTTAAGTTGATTGATTTAGTTAAATTAATAGTTATTTAACATAAAGTTCTCTTTATATAACTACATACGGAGGATTACATTCATATGTAATTATTTATGCTACAATTGTAATAAGTTAATATAATTTAATAATATATTTCGTTGCAATTACTAATATGCAATAAAGAATTATGCATTTACTAAAGATATCATTATTAAAGTTCTAAATCACTGGCTTAAAATTAGCCATACCATCTTAAGTTAGTTGATTTAGATGTCAATTGATAGTTATTTAAAATAAGATTTTCTTTAAATAGCTACACAAGAAAAATGGCATTGTAAACACGTAATTTCATCCGGTCTCTTTTTCAATAGTCCTAAATATCCGAGATCGAGAACTGAACAGCCATCCTCATTGGGAACGATCTTTTTCAGATGAAAAAAGACATTTTCAAGACCTTTTTAGTTATATTGAAGTGGCCGTAAGTTCACGTGACAAAAAAAATCATATTTTGATCCCTAATTTCGAATATACAAGACGAATATTCAAGAAAAAAATTATTTTTTATATTTTCGTGTCAAGAGAAAAATCTATTTCTGCAGATGTTATCATGGTCAAATTTCCTATGTTTAGAAATTTTTTGAGAATTTTCATAAAATTTGAGAAAATTGACTGTCGTATATTCTACTGATATCTATATGATATTTTTGCTGATATTCACTCCAAAAAAATCAGAAATATTCAAAGAAAATTTATATTGGCATTTTATACATAATGTGTCAAGTTGTACATTTTTATAATTAATTTTAAAATTTTTTACAGTATCGTGAGTATCATACTAGTAAAATTTTTCTAGTAAAATTATTTTAAATTTCATTTTTTCATTTTTACCATTTTGTAAATTAATATTTTGGATAATATATTTTATTTAATTCATTTCATATAAGTTTTAATGTATCTTTTAAATTTTCTTGATTTTAAAACACGAGCATTCCTTTATCTGTAAACTTTTTACTAAACTTTTCTCGAGTTTTGAACTTTAAAATTCTTTAAATATTCACTTTTAATTATCATTAAATTAGTGTTTCAAAATTCATTTTATTTTATAAGTTTTATTCCGAATATCCCTTTTTTCAAGATACAAATTTTTTTACTCTGTAAATTTTTTTAAGAGATTTTTTTTTCAAGTTTATAATTTTTGAAATTCTTTAAATATCTTTATGAAATGAATATTAAATTAGTTTTGAAAAATTCATTTTATTTTATGAATTTTACATTTTCTTTTTGAAATTTTCCCATTTCCAAAATATGAAGTTTTCTACTTCGTAAATTTTTTTGGGAGGATTTTTCTCGTTTCGTAATTTTTAAAATTCTTCAAATATTAAATTTGCTTCATATTACATCTGTTTTTCAAAATTTATTTTATTTTATGAGTTTTACATTTTCTTCCATCATTTCTCCTATTTCCAAAATATAGAGTTTTCAACTCCGTAAATTTTTCAAGAGAAATTTTCTCGGTTTATAATTTTTAAAATTCTTAAAATATTATTCTTTAATTCATATTAAATTAGTTTTGAAAATTTTAATTTATTTTATGAGTTTTAGAATTTTTCCTATTACCAAGATACGATGTTTTCTACTTTGTAAATTTTTTCAGGAGGATTTTTTTTGTTTTATAATTTTTAAAATTCTTCAAATATTATTATTTGATTCATATTAAATCAGTTTTTTAAAATGTATTTTATTTTATGAGTTTTATATTTTTTTACATATAACAAATTTTCTCGGTAAGGGCTTTTCTTGTAAATTTTTACTAGTTTGGTGTTTTAATTTTTTTTTGTAAATAAAAAGTTGTTTTTATTATTATGATAGATTAAATTGATCACATAAAATTTTATTTCAAATACCTAATTTTTAATTTTTACCATTTAATCATTGTAATTAATTTTTATAATATAATTTTACATAGTAATACAAATATCATATAGAATGCTCCATAAATCAATGATGTCATGCATGACATCACTCATAATAAGACAAAAATAATAAATTTAAATCAAATCAAATTGCCAAAAAATCAAATCAAGTTGCCAAAAATCAAATCAAATTTAATAAATAAATAAATGAACACAAGAAAAGAAATTTGTAGAATTTGGTCGAAGCTCCACCACCTTACCGTCCATCAACTCCTATAAATAGGAGTTTGATTCTTTCATTTCATGTTTTGAGGCTTAAGGAGAAAAAGGGAAAAAAACAAAAACAAAAACAAAAACAAAAACAAAAAACACTAAAATACATAGATTTTCAAGCTTTTCTAAGTTAAAATTCTCGTAAAATTCTTAATTTTTGTTTTTTTTTTTTGAATCTTCTTTTTAATAAGCCAAATGAATACTTGAGCTCATTAAATTTGATTCATGTTGAAAGGCTAAGTATGATGGCATGATTAAAGTTTTTTATTTTTGTTGTTTTAATTAATTTTTGTTAGAAATAGTTTGATTTTCTTTGAGATTATTTGTGTTTGTTGATGTATATATTGTTATTATCAAGAATAAATGTTTATATAATTTTCCTTAATATTTTCATGTTGTTTTATATTGGTTTGTTAATTATTTTTATATTTTCATGCTTATTCATGCTTGGTAAAAATTACAACATATATACATGTTAATATTTATGAAAATATGTGATGAAGAAAATTATTTCTTGCTGAAATACCATGTTGGCAGAATTGTTTAGGGGTTGATTTTGTGATGTTTTAATTTTATTTAGCTTATTTTGTAAATATTAAAAAGTTTGGGGAGTAAAATGCAAAATACATAATTTTTTGTACCAATTTCGGGTTGGCCAAGAGCTTCATAGGCTGTTTGGAAACTAATTTCGTGTGTTTTTGAACATGTTTTAGGTGTTTTAAAATTTTGGGGGTCATTTCGTAATTTTAGAAAAGTTTAAGGACTAAATTGCAAAATACATAAAAATGTGTTTTATGGCCAAAGGTGCTTAGCCGTACCCTCATGTATATTTTTTTTCCATGATTTTAGTGTTAGTTTTCACTTGATTTAATGATCTTTGGTGAGATTTAGTAGTTTTTTTATGTAAGGACTTAAATATAAATATTAGAAAAGGTCAGGGACTATTTTGCAAAATATTGAAAAATTTTGTTTCAAGGCCAAGATGTTTGGCCAAATCTACATGAATATATTTGCTTTGTTTTCACGTTTATTTTCACATGTTGGATTTTTTTTGTTAGCATTTCTTTATGTAGGGACCTAAATGCAAAATTAAAAAGCTTAGGGGACTACATAGCAAATTTTAGTATTTATGGGTAACATGGTCATTTTTATTACACTTAAATATTTTTATTATTCCTATGGTCTTTTCATAGGGATATAAAAATTTTCAAAACTTTTTGTATTCTCTTAGTTTTTCGTAGGGTACGAAATGTAATTTTTAAAAGTTTTAGGGCTTAATTGTAAATTTTGCATTTTAAGTCAGTTTTGACATGTTAATTTTGACCGTTGGTGTAGAAAAATCATTTCATCATCATTTTAGTGTCCTTTAGGGTTACTGAGATACTTTCATGTCGAAGGTATACCTAGGGGCATTTTGGTAATTTTCTCATAGGGATTTTTTTATGCCAAAGGTGAATTTTTAGGATTGGTTCAGGTTTAAAAAATCATTTTAAGGTCCATTAGGGTTACCGGGATACTTTTACGTCGAAGGTATAACCTAGGGGCATTTTGGTAATTTTTCTCACTAGGATTTTTTTATGCCAAAGGTGAATTTTTAGGATTGGTTCAACTTTACAAGATCATTTTATGGTCCATTAGAGTTATCGGGATACTTTTAAGTCGAAGGTATACTTTAGGGATATTTTGATAATTTTATTTTGAACCAAGTCTTAGATAGTAACTGTGCCAAAAAATATTGGGATGCTTCTATGCCAAAGGTACATATTTAGGATATGTTCATTATTTCATCATCAGTTTAGCACCTTTAGGGTTATTGGGATACTTTCACATCAGAAGTATACCTTAGGGGCATTTTAATAATTTTTCTCATCACGATGCTTTTATGTTAAAGGTGAATATTTATGATTGGTTTAGCCTTCTAAGATCATTTTAGTATCCGTTAGGGTACCGGGATACTTTCATGCTGAAGGTATACCCTAAAGGCATTTTGGTAATTTCACTAGAGCTGAGTCTTAGGTTGTCATCGAGATGCTTTTATGCTAAAGATGTGCATTTAGGACAGGTTCAACCTCCCATGATCATTTTTGTGTCTTTTAGGGTTATCAAGATATTTTCATGTCAAAGGTATACCCAGGGGCATTTTGATAATTTTGCAATAGAACCAAGTCCTATGTGATTATTAGGATACTTTTATGTTAAAGGTACACATTAAGAATATATTAGTCATTTTAGATTGTTATCGAGTCCTAGGATATTCTATAAATATTTTTGTTAAATATAAAATTTTTATTTTAAAAAATTAAGGCAATGTCTCCAAGTTAGAATAATACGTAGAATTTCTCACAAAATATGAGAGAGGTTCTACAAATTATTTTAATAATGAGATATCCTTTTCAAAATAAAAATCAAGATTTTTATAAATTTTAAAAAAAATGAAACCTTTCGCATTCCTTTGGGCCTTCACCAGGGTGCGAAAGATATTTTGAATTTGATAAACTTTCGTGTTCCTTTGGTTTTCTGTTGGGATACAAAAAAGAATGATAAAAAGCTTTCGTGTTCCATTGGTCCTCTGATGGAGTATGTAAGAGATTTTGACTTTCAAAATTTTAAAAACCCAATCTTCCTAACACGGAATAATAAATTTGTTTCATAAATTATTATTTTGGGACATTATAATTAAATGCCATACATTGAAACCGAATAAAAATCAAAATTCAAGTTGACATGTGATTAATAAGGTATCGATTTTTGGGCATCACAAGAGGGTCGATCCTTACTTGTGATTGTAACCGACTCCCGGATCCTTTTATATAATCTCTGGTATGATCGCGGGCCTCGGAGTTAGTATTCTAGGGTTTCATGACCCTCAAAATACAAACTCCGATAGGTGACCAATCTCACCTAGCCTAAATATATTGGTGGTGACTCAAAATAAATAGTCATTTTATAATGACTATTTAGGGTTAAGTCGAGTGAGCATTTATCTCGACCACCTAGTCCCTAAAATAAGAAAATGTAGATAATGATATTGCCTATCGAAATAACATAAAATAACAATAAATTTAACAAATATAGGAGCGAAGGCCATTTAAGTCGAGCTTGGTCAGGAGTCATATTTGAGCCACGTTGCGACAGGCATGATAAATAATTATTTGTGATATGCAATAAGTTTTATGCATGTATGTTGGATATTATTATTAAAGTTGTAAATCATTAACTTAAGAGTAACTATAACATCTTGAGTTAATTGATTTAGATAAAATAGTTATTATTTAAAATGAAGTTTTTCTTTAAAAATTGCATAAAGAATAATGACATCCATAAAGTTAAACCATGAAATTAGTTATTTGGCCCCACAGAAAAATATTTAATTTTGTAAAATGGTTAAAGGATAAAATAATATAACATCAAAGTTAAATTTTCTTAGGCCCAGAGGTATGAATTATTTAATTTTACTGTTATAAAGTTATTATTTTATCATTAAAGTTTTGTAAATTCATATACATAATGCACCTCTACCCACATAAGGCTTGAATTTACATTTGAATATAAAGTATTTTATTCAATTAAAAGTATAGTTTCTTGCATTTTATAGTAAATTCCACTATTATGACCTATAAGGCTGCTAGAATTAAATGCTATCTGGTGATAAAAGGTTACTCTAGAAGCAAATTAAGCTATTTTGGGTGTAAAGACCTTGGCTTAGCTTTTTGGGTGGACAACTTGTCCTCAACGAATAAAGTATGCAAAAGAAAATTAGATTTCGATATGCAATGGGAGCAATCTAACCACTTAAAGATGATGTACATCAAATCCTATATTAGTAAATCAATTTGGGATTTCATCTTAATTATTATAAGGTTAAGGATTATTGTAAAGTAACTAAAGACCAGATTGTTAAATCTGATAAGGTCTTGGATGTCAGCCTGATAAGGAAGCTTTCAAAAATAAAAGACAACAATTCTAAAAGTTATGCATGAGCACATTATGGGATTTGAGAGACATTGTTGCTCAACTTAAGTCTTCAGAATTGAGTTTTTGGAGCAAATTTTTTATCGCTTTCATATTCAACTTTTTTCTTAATGAGTTTAACCGTGAGAAGAAAACATAAAGAAGATAGTCTATCAATAAACTCTTAATTATATATGTTCAAGAGGAAAAGAGATTAAAGAATGATAATCTAGATTCAATTAGTCTAGTGACTCAAGGTAAAAAGTAAAAAATAGGCAAATATGTTATAAAGGAGAAGAAGGAAAAAAACTAATAAAGAAAAAGGCATCAAGTTCTTCATTTTGTCTTAACACAGACACATAAGGAATGATTGCCTAAAGTATAAAAAAGACTCGAAAATAAAGGTATCACTTATTTTTATGAATCTCTTTTGGTGATGTTCCTCATAATATATTGTGGTTGGACTTATGTTCAATGAATTATATTTTTATAACCATTTAAGGTTTCATAAAGTCAAGGAAACCAAAGGAAAATGGAAGGAACATCTACTACAAAAATCGCTAAGGACTATCAAGATCATTTTTTGAAATTAAGATTTGTTTTAAACCTTTAAAAAGGGTTTTTTTCTTTCATTTTAAATTTTTTTAATTAAAAAAAGTTTTGAATTTAAATTCTTACATTCTATTGTTGAAATTTCAAAACAAAAATTTTCTATTTAGAGTTTTTATCATTACCCTAGATCCTGATTGTAACAATAAGTTTGTCAACTATATATATATGATTTTTAGTAGTAAAGATGTGATATAGATAAAAACTACTTTAAAGTTATGGTATAAAGAGTGTGTTACATCTTCATATAGAAATTTAAGAGAATTGAGAATGATGGAGTTCTTGAAACTCTTGAGTTTGACATTTAAGTTAGTTGCATTAAGGAAAAAACAAACTAAGTCCACAAAATGGAGCTAAAGAAAGCACTATAATATTTAAAGATCATACACCTTCCCCTAAGTTTATGGATTGATGCATTAAAATTGCTGTGGATGTCTTTATTAAAATTCCAACTAAATTGTTTTCTAAAACTTTTTCAGAATTATGGAATAGTTGGAATCCAACGTAAGACATTTATGAACTTAGGTTGTCCTGTTAAGGTGAAGGCTTATAACCTAAACAAAGGGAAACTGGATCCAAGAACAATTAGCAATTATAGGCTATGCAATTCACTTAAAGGGGTAAAGGTTTTAAATGTCTCTCATATTCAACTAGAATTGTTGAACCTAAAAATGCTAATTTTCTTATGGATCATGAGTTCAGTGGGAGTGACTTTCCTTATATGGTTGATATTGAGGAATAAATTTATTTAGATTAATCCTTTGTAAAAGGACTTGATTTTTTCTTAAAATAAACATACAGAATTAATTAGAGAGCAATCAAATCAAATACAACCTTTACAATAGATCATTAATCTCACTGACTAAAGGTGTACAAAATGTATAAATGATTATAGAATTAAGAGATCTAATGGGTAAGAAACTAGTCATTTTTATGACTTGGTTGTATACCTATAAAACTCTAATTTTAATATTGGACATAAAGATGATCTCATTTTTACTAGCCATGAATAGTGAATTTTTCACACTCTGGCATAAAGCTATGATAAAAGAGATGAAATTAATGGCTAATTACCCAGTTCTGTGACTTATTAAATTATTGTTTGGTAATTTAAACAGTATAAGGTTAGACTAGTGATCAAAGGTTTCACTCAAAAGAGGTATTGATTACCATGAAACTTTATCTCCAGTTTTTTAGAAAAGTTTCATTGACAATTATCATAGCTTTTGTAGCTTATTTTGATTGAGAATTACATTAAATGATGGTGCAAAACAACTTGCTTGAATAGGAATCTTGAGAAAAAGGTATATATGATTCTACCTAAAGGTTTCTTTGAAAGTTCAATATATAGACTAAACAAGCATCCCACCAATGGTATGTAAAGTTTAACAATGCTAGGACATCATTTGACTTTACTAAAATTGTTGTTGATCATTGTTTATACCTTAAAGTCAATGGGAGTAAAGTAATAATTTTAGTCCTATATGTTGGTGATATTCTCGTTGTAAGAAGTGATTTGGCTTTGTTACATGAAACAAAGGTTTTCTTTCTCAAAACTTTGATATGAAGAATTTGGTTAAAGCTTCATATATCATAGGCATAAAAACTCATAGAGATAAGTCTGAAAAGACAATAAGTTTATCTCAAGAAGCCTATATCAAGATAGTTTTGGGAAGAATTAGAATGCAAAGTTATTCACATACAAGGTTGTAAATTATAAAAAGGATATATTAATTTGAATCAATATCTCTAGATAATTGAAAAAACAACATATGAAAGGCATTACATATGCATATAGTATTGGAAGCCTTATATATGATCAGGTTTATACGAAACTTGACATAAGGTTTATAGTAGAAGTGCTTGGCAAATATTAATCCTAGCCTTGGACTATGAAAGTTGGCAAAGGAATTATGTTATATAGTAATATCACAAGCAATAAGGTTGAGATATTTTGTCTCTAGTTTGAGGGCTGTCAATAAGGCCATTCAAGATCTATTGTGACAACTCTTATGCAGTATGCTTTTTTAGGAATGAGAAAGTGAAAGTTGCAGCAAGCAAATAGATATAAAGTAGCTTGTTGTTAAAGACTCTATAAAAAAGCAAAAAGTGGATATCCAACACATTCGTATAGATTTAATGATAGCGAATCCTATGACTAAAGCATTGTCGACAAAATAGTTCAAAATTCATGTAGATCATATGGGGCTAGTTAAATTCTATAAGATGTATTTTGGCTTCTTTGATTTTGTTAATTTCATATTCTTAGAGTTTATGAACATGTTTTAGTTTGTGCATATAAAGTTTACACGTTAAGTGGACCTTGAATGATTACAACAAATTTATTCATAAAGTATTATCTCAAGTGCTTTTTTTAGAGATAATCATGTATTGTAATACATGGAAAGAAATATTCATTTTAGAATGCTATCACCATGATTCGTGCTATGTGAATCTTTAATTTAGTGAGAGTTTGGCTAGAGTAACTTATGGCCATGTTAAAGTTTGGATTTGGATATCACCTATTTAAGTTCTTGGTTTATCATATGGGCCAAGTGGGAGAATGTTGGACTTCATGTGGCTCACATGATAATTAAGTTGACTGAGATAAATTTTAATTAATATTGAGGTGATATTTTCTAGTAAATCCTATTTAGATTAACTACTTTAGTGGTAAGAGTTAAACTCTACTTCAGTAATTAATTAGAATATAGACTCTTTGATGGTAGGATATAACTCTAATTAGTTTTCTAGGATAGTTCCCTAGTCTAGTCTATACGAATTGCATATGCACCATCATAAGGTAATTATCCAAAAATAAAGAAATAGACTAGAAGGCTTATACGGGGTGTTCATCTTCTTATACTAGGAATAAGGTCGTGTTTTGATCAAGAAGTGCTAGAGGTACATTTTATTTAAATTATTACATTAACAATATGTTTAATTATCCTAATTCATTTCATTGTGCAAAATTTATATTCTAAGATAATGAATATCTTAGAATTCTTACTTGATTCAAAATTACTTATAATTTTGCAAATTTTCTACATAGATAAAAAAAATTCTTGGAAGTTTATATATATATATATATATATATGAAGTATATTCGAAGGAGTTTTGTAAAATAACATTCTATGTCCCTAATCAGAAGTTCCATAAAAAACAACTAATTTGTTATCTATGATTTTTCTGGTGGTGAAAAGAAATTCCCAAAATTCCTACGATAGCTTAAAATCCAAGTTAGCCATTCATGGATTCGTACAAATTTGCCTTTTTTATTGCCAAGATTAAGGTCGATTGAGAGGGTTGTAGTCCTCTTTGCCTCCATCTTCGCAGACACTTTCACAACAAAGCTTCAATCAAGGTATCATAATCCTTCATGTGGCCATTCTTTGTCGACATCCAAAATTATAAGATCTTTTTGTCTTGAAGTAAAAAGTGTGTTTTGCAACAACTTATATTTGTTGCGACATAATTTCTTATTAGCATATTGTCACTTCAAATAAACTTTTCGATTTTCTCATTAACAGTAATGATGTGTTTAATAACATCATCATTTGGATCCATTTAGTAGTTAATTAGTTCTCATAGTAAATTATCAACTCTCAGAAATTGTGCCATGGTCCTCATGACCATTAGAGTCCAAACTCATCTCAGCGTTGTCTTTTACAACAGATACCAAGAAAGTTTCATAAAATACATTCATAACACAAAATTCATAATGATTTAAAAATAAATTTTAATTTTGTGTTAGCGTGACTCCCTTATTTAAATAAAAAGTTTAAGATCAAATAAACTAGGCAAAATTTGATCATTTGACATTTACAAGAAAAACCTTTTGTAATATTGTCTTGAATATCCGAATACCCAATGCCTCAAAAAAAAATTGCAGTCAAGAAAATTTTATAAGGCATTTGAATTCTTTAAACAGACATTCTTGTACCAATATTGAAAATTCAAGAATGACGACGTCAATCTTGGTTTTCATCGAACTTAACAATTCTAAAACTAGACTTGATATCCAGAAAATCTAGAACTTGTAATATTACGCAAGTTTTAGTGGTATTATAAATGTTTGTATATTAGTCCAAGAAATTCAGACATATTTTGATGGATTTAAGCATTTCGCAAGAAAATCAACTTTCATGATTTAAGTCATGTTTATCGAAATTAGCCAAAAATCAAAACCTACTGGCTTTGATAACAATGAAGATTATCATGCAAATATTGTATAAACACAATGCGAAATTTAAATAATTTACAAGATCATTCAATAATCAGTCTTGATTCATTAGTTGAAGACAAGATCATTTAGTACAAAAGTTGTCTATTTGCCACAGTACTATATTCTTCGAGATATGTAGAAAGTTTGTATATTTAAGATTTAGAGAAACTTGTTTTCTCACTTTTGTCCTTCTCTTGGCCTTAGCCAGTCAATACACACACACACATATATATATATATATATGTATATTAATTCTCTTATTGGCCGAATGCCACAAGAGATTGAAGAAGGAAGTTAAACTTGCTTTCTTTACATGTAAACTGCCCTAGCTGTTTTTACCTTTTAAATGTTATAAGTTCCAAAAGGAGGAAGTTATGGTTGTGAAATGATGCTCCCTTATGGGCATTGTTTGCTACAGACCAAGTCAAAAGCTCATGGAAAAATTTATACCAGAGAGCTAACCTAGAATCTCCCTTTTTCCATGAGGTAGTTTTATCCTTCTCTCTATGTCTATTGTGCTTGCTGTAATTTTTGTTAGTTATCTAAATATTTATTTAATTTTATTAATTCTAGTTTCTAAAAGCAACTGAGGATATGAGCTTATGATCCGTAACCATTTCAACTCTTAGTAATAGTTGAGCTGGAATAAATTCCATGGTCAACATTAAGCCAATCCATTGCTCCAAAATTTGATTTCCAAAACCTTCTAATTGATTTTAGATTATGATTAAGTCTTTAATCAATGGCGGAGGTTCATTTTCTTGAAACACTGGGTATATAAAAAATTTATTAGATTATATAATGAAATTGTTGGGCTAGATTTTCTTACTTATCCTCTTTTTGGAAAATAAATTGTTTTTTTAATCAAAGTAAACATTTTTGAAAAATAAAATTGTTTTTTCAAGATGTTTTAATGAAAGTTTTTGGAAAATAAGTTGTTTTTTTTTTTTTTTTTTTGTTAATCAAGTGTGATTTTATTTTGCTGAGTTTTGAACCTAAAATATGGTAACATGATTTTCTTTCAGTTCTAAGATACCAAATTAGAGGGTATTAGGATACACCATTCATGGTACTCAAATACCTTTATTTTGACTCAAAATGCTTAAATATATTATCGGAATTTGGATAACCACTCCATGGTATCTGAATTTCCTAAAATATTTTCACTTTTTGTTTCAAAACTAGTAATGTGCATTTGGATACCTACTCGGTGGTGTTTTGTTTTAAATTGTGTTCGACTTATTTTCCTAAGTTTTAATTTTTAAACTTAAAACACGATTTTCTGGGATCTCCAGCATACTGTTTTTGTCAAATTAGAGGGTATTCGGATTCCCTATTCGAATGCTTTTATTTTGAGTAAAAGAATGCAAATTTATTATCGGGCATTTGAATACCCACTCCTTGATATCTGAATTCCCTTAAATGTTTTCAGTTCTACTTTAAAATTAGTAACTGATAATTAGGTAATGTTTTCAGTGGTATTCGAATACTCTATGAATTTAAATGAAAAGTTCTTGTCCAAAACTTATTTGGATGCCCTCTCCGTAGCTCTGATTACCCGATCCTTTTTTAAATATGTTTGAAGTTAATTTTCTCTGAAGCATCGGACGCCTTATGTGGATATTCGAATGCCTTTATTTGAAAAAAGAGAAACGCATTTCCCCAAGTTAGATCCGTTTTATTTTATTTGCTTATTTATTCATTTTTAATGTTTACATACTTATTAATTTCCTTTTTATTTATCTATTTTTTTTTCAATTTGCTATTTATTTATTTATTTGAATTTATTTTCTTTATTGAATTCATTTTTATCATATTTACCTTCTGCAATTTATTTTATCCCATTTTATTTAGAGTAAAATCTATTTTTACTCTTTATGCTTTAATCTGTATGATACTTAATTTTTTATATTTTTTTTGCTGGCACTTAATCACTTATGCTTTGGTCCTTTAGACAAAAATAGGCAACGTCATTAACTTTTTACTTAGTTAATGATCTTATACAAAAATGACCCTTTTTTTTTTCTTGTTCTCCATGTTAGCCTACTTTTACAATAACCTTAAAACCAGAAAAAGAGAAGTGAAAAGAATATAATCAAATGTAAAAATAGAAACAATTCATAAACCAATATAAAAAAGGAGAGAAGGGAGTAATGATTGAAAAATTAAGGAAATACAAAGGTCTAATAACAATATATCTTTATTATTATAAAATGAGTGACTGAGTTTAATGTCATAAGTCAATTTAGTCACTTTTTTTGACAAAATACCCAAAATATAATTATAAGTCATAAAAAGCATATAAATAATATCAAAAATATTTTGGTATTTTAATTTTTTTTGCACTTGTTAAAATTAAAAAACTACCTACCTTTATAGGAAAACGACTCATAATCCTTACAAGAAAGCAACCCATGCTAATAAAAAAATTTATTTATTATTTATTTTTAAAACCCACAATGTGAGTAAAACCAATTATAATGTATATAATATGTGTGGGAAACAAAAACCAGTTTGTAGTGCAAACTGAATGAGCAAAACGCAATTTATTCCCTTGTAAATCAAATTCCCAGAAATAGTTTAGGTAAACTGGCTCTACAACTAGTCCATTTTTCCTTCCTCCTCTCTCTCTCCCTCCTCTCTTTAACCGATGGAGAAGGTTTTCAATTCCAATTTTAATCTCCATTCTTGTAATTTCTACTTTAAATATCCTCTCTGTTTTCCCTAAAAAATTTGATATTCATAAAATATATATATATATATATATAAATATAAATCAATATACGAACAAATATAGTAATTTCAATCTTATCTATAGATTTTTTATTCTTTTTTTTTGATGATGTGAGAAAAAAAATCTTAAAATGGTAATAACAGAATCAAACCTTTCACCCTTAAAAAATTAGTAACTAAATAAATAATCAAATAAATAAATTTACCTTTCTCTATATTTTCCTTCTTTTTCACTAAATTCTCTTTCCTTCTCTCTTAAAATGTGGGCAAAACCTATTTTCCCTTTTATATCTCTGTATTTTAAATCTTAAACTCTACTTTGCATACTTTTAATTAGTTTTTTTTCATATGCAAATAGAACAAAAATAGGAAAGAGTGGTGCAAGTTAGAGAAAGAAAAAAGAAAAAAAAAGAGAATTAAGTAAAAAAATAAAGGAAATAAAGGATATAATAGTAATTTACCATGAAAGTCTTACTATGTTAGCTTGTGATAAACATAATGAAACCATGAATATAAGTGTTAGCATAAGATATTTCATCACTCGACCAAAGCATAAAGATGAAAAAATGGACTTTTTTCTTTTCATTTATTTAAATCATTGTTATTTAATTTATTGTTCTTTATGTACATTGTTTAGTTGTTTGTTTACTTATACTTGACTATTAATTTAATGTAGTTAAACAATAGAAACAAAGAATGATTTTTAATAAAGGATAAAAAGAAAGATGTAAGTGAAATAACTTTTGGGTCTTCGTTCACAAAGTAGTCTCATGTTTTTTTTTTTTTCATAAGAGAGCATTATTCTTATTTTATAGGGTACATAAAATGAAAAATTTTGGATGAAAAAGTAATTTAAAAATGAATAAAATTGTGATTTTTATGCTTTATTACCTATGTCTTCATTCGTGCTGCATTTTACTTGTAACATTTTTTATTCATTTATTTAATTATCACATTCTTCTTATAATAAATTAATAAAAGTATTTTCTAAACAAGGACATGTGGCTTTGCAAAATAATAAAACAATATTCCCAACTGAAAATAATTTTTTAAGTCTCTGTCATGTTGTAGGGAAAATTTTAAAAATTATTTTTCATAAAGGAATGTCATTTTAAAGGAATAAAATGGAAAATTTCAAATAGAAAAATAATACTTGAGTCCACCGTATGACAAAACAAATTAATTAAGACTTACAGTTATAAATCTATATTTTTGAAATAAACTTGCAATATTATTTAGATTGTTGCGACGTGTCCCCAAAAATCCTTGTCGAGGGGGAGTGCACATGGCTTAAAATATACGTGAAGGAAATGAGAAAATTCTTGATGAAGAAATGTCACTTTGACTAGGATTTTTTTCTTCGTAACACGGGATGTGGATCATCAAACAAATCTTTCGTCTAACTAGTCTTAAATGGTAACCACAAAGTGGCTAACATTTGGAGTTGCCATTGATCATTAGGGCTTGGTGTGATCAAACGGCTATTGAAATTGGCACTCTGACCTACGAAACTTAAAAAATTGATTCCAAGTCTACAGGTTCTAGAGATTCGTTAGTCGGGTCTGAAAGTTAGTTACGTGCATGGAAGTACTAACATCCCTACGATGCTCAAAATTGGTACCTTCTAACTATGTCTTACATTGGTTTTGGTTTTTTTTTTTTTTAATTTTGACTTGTCATTATTTTGATATAATTCCTTTTTATACATGAATTTTGTATAAAATAGTAACCCAGGTTTTAAAGAAAATTTGAATCTTATATGCATCCCAATGAGGTGGGGAGCATTGAAAATGATTTATGGATTTAGTTTTGAAAAACAAATATTTCGTGTTAAGAAATATTGTCTTGTAATTTATGAAAACAATTTGGAAATATGAATGCAAAATGGCAACCACAAAAGGGAAACATGTTAATAAGATGATGAAAAAGAATATAATAAATATTGCATAAAATAAACACACAAAAGCATTAAAAAAGAGGGATGATCGGGATGTATCTCATAATCATCTTTGATTATTGAGAAATAATCATAACGACAATTTTGAGACACGTTTGGACTCATAGTTGCTTGAGGTGTGGAAAAAATGCTTTGATTAAAAAGCCTAGAGATGTCTGGGAGAGAGAAAATTTGGATTTTGAGTGTTTGAACGGTGGGGTTGGAGTATCCCCTTAGAAAATGGGATTGGAGTATTCCCAAAGATGAAAACTTTAGTATTTTTTGGAAAATAGTGTTTTAGGTGAAAATATGAAATTTTAACTTAAAATTGATAATTTGAAATAAATGGCAAAATAAAATTATTTTGGGCCTTGATCTAAGCCTAATGGGATGTGTTATGGCTCGTGACTCGATAGAAAGGGTCGCTTGGGTTCACTTTAAGGCATTCGAATGCCTAACAAAGGTTGTTTAGACAAATTCAATTAATTTTCTTGAGGCCAAAAATAGGGGACAACATCACTTTATCCACCTTCCCAAATTTATTTTGAGTTTGTTCAAAGGCTTTATGAGGAAAATAAGGTACTGTTGGTAAGGTAACTCAACAAGGATTATCATAAAAATATCCCAAAAATCCTAGAGAATTGCTTTCTAGGTGGAATTAATTTTCGAAGTTGAGTTTGCTTCAACACTAGCAACATATATAGTGGAAAAGGTGTAATGAACTTTGAAAAATTACTTCGGACTCATTTGGAATTGTTAAATCACAAATGATACCTTTTTAGAAAGAAAATTTCATGAAAATTTTAGAAAAAAAAATGTGGTAGGCTAAAATGACCTAATCAAAATGTAAATCACTAATTCTAAGGGTTCTAAATAGCAAATGCTCAAAAACTTATAATTCCTTCATCCAGAATGATCTGAAGGCATATGAGATACTATTGAAATGATGACTTTATGCCTTATAACAAAAGATAAAGAATAGAAAAATGTTTTAAAGCTTAAAAATAAATTTTTAAGTTAGGGACATAGAGTTGTCAAGGCAAAGCAAGGAGTTCTTTTTTTTTTGTTTCTCAGGTTTCCTAGAACTAAGCTTGGATTACAGACATTAGAATGTCAGTGACAAAGAAGGTCAATGATAGTGGTTTCACAAGCTCATTCACATAAATTTGAAGTAGTTTAGAATAATAGAATAGCCTATTAACCATGTCACTAGCAAAATGGTATTTAACCTTAAAATCAAGGCATAAACACTTAAGACAAGTAAAAAAAGGATATTTCATTCTAAAAATCAGATTATTTAGCCTCATTTAGCCATGAATCTAGACATGGAAAGCTTGGTTTTTCCCCAAGATTAGATGACCAATTAGTGAAAACATTAAATCTAAGTTAATCTCCATTTATTGATGTCAACAGGACTTAACTCGGGGAGTTTTTAGAAAACATGTTCTGACAAGCATCAAACAAGCATTTTGACAAACATGAGATGAACTAAATATTATATTCATGACAATAAACATAGAAGACATGTTGAAATAACTGAAGGTGGCATTTAAACATGAAAATAAGGACAAAAATGAAAATACATGAACCTTGGGGATGTTAGCTTCATGAGTGTCATCCATAATCATGCCATAGGAAATGATATGAACATATTTGAACAAGGAAAAGCTTGTTGGAATTTTCAAGAAAGCATCAAAATAAGTTTTTAAGATGTACCAAGTACATAGGTATAGCAAAACATGGTACAAGAATCGACAAAGTCCTAAATCTACCATAACCGAGGCCATAAAAATGCATGAGAACCTAGGAAGAGGGGATTAGTCGCATGGTATGGTTCACTAAAATGATGATAATGCAAAAACAAAAGTAAATGAATGGAGAAAGAATAATAAATATACCCAAACGCTTTAAAACCTTGCTAGTAATGATGAGCAGAAAAGTCATTATCCTTATAGCTTACTTTCTTCTCTTTTTTTGCTATTGATTAGTAAGAGAAGGTGCCATGAATGAGCTTGATGGTTGTAATATTACTGCAAGGGATTTTTGAGTGGAAAAATGAAGGCAATAGAGAGTTTTTGAAGGGCTAAAGAGAGTTATGAGAATGAAGTTTTTCTAAGGATGGAGGTCGATGTAAAAATATGTGCATATCCTTTCAGCTAAGCACATAATGTATCTTATGTATGATTTAATTTTAGCCATAAAAAACCTAGCAAAAGTGAGGCATTGAGGACATTCATGGAGTACATCATGGTTAGTCATTGTACCAAGGAGCAAGCTTTTAGCATTTTATTAGTTGTTGTATGGCCTTGACAAAAAGAATGAAACATGCATAAACTGACATTATGAGCAAGATTTAGCTTGCCTTTCATTAATCCACATTACAACATGAAATGTGCTTATATCAAGCTTAATAGATCACTCAAAATTGTTATAACCTAATGTCTAGGCTTAATCCAAAGCAATTTCAAGAACTCATCTCATTTGTTTTGCCCAAAACATACAAGAATCTTTTTGTAAAGGACTTAAAATGTTATATCATCATCTTCAAAAATAAAATGCATAAACCTTTTGCATATATATATATTCAATCTCTTTATATCCATATTCTTTTATGCTTTCATACTCATTTATGAATATCCCATATTTTCATGTTTGCCTATTTTCGCTTTGTTTACTTTTATAGATTTCTTGATTAAAAAGAAGAGAATGACCTTTTTCAAGATTCAAAAGTCAATTTTAAACAATTTATTTGTTCAAACGAGGATGATCTCGAAGAAGATTTCAATGATCGCACTTTGTTGCCTGATTTGTTGAAATTAATTAAGTAGGAAGATGGGCAAATAATGCCTCATAAAGAGCCCATAGAGGTTATAAACTAACGGCATAAGGATGACAAAAAAGAAGTCAGAATTGGAACATTATCACAGCTTCCACTAAAGTAGAATTAATAAATCTACTCTAGGAATTACATGATGTTTTTGTGTAGACATATCAAGAACTATAGGCTTAGACCTAGAAATAGTGGTTCATAAGGTACTTTTAAAACTAGAATGTAAGCTAATTCAACAAAAATTGAGGAGGATGAGCCTGAAATAATGTTGAAAATTAAAGAAGTGGTGAAGAAACAATTTAATGCCAGATTTCTTGAGGTGGCAAAGTATACGAAATGGGTTGCTAACATTGTCCCGGTGCCTAAAAAATGAGAAAGTTAGAATGTGTGTGGACTACTAGGATTTGAATCAAGCAAGCCTAAAGGATAATTTTTCTCTCTCTCATATTGACACATTAGTTGGTAATACTATAAATAATTATTTGTTTTCTTTCACAGATGGATTTTTGAGTTATAATAAGATTAAAATGGCACCCAAGACATGGAAAAAACAACTTTTATCATCATTTAGGGCATTTTTTGTTATAAAATGATGCCATTTGGGCTAAAGAATGAAGGGGTGACTTATCAAAGGGTGATGGTCACTTTATTTCACGATATTGATGCATAAAGAAATTAAAGTATATGTTGATAACATGATTGCCAAGTCTCCTCGGGAAGAGAAGCATGTCACATATCTACAAAAATTGTTTGAAGGACTCAGAAAATATCAATTAAAGTTGAACCTGACAAAATGTACTTTTAGGGTAAGATCAGCGAAGCTATTGGGTTTTATTGTAAGTGAAAAAGGGATTGAGATTGATCCTGATATGATTAAAACCATTTAGGAATTATCGCCCTTACGCACGCCAAAAGAAGTAAGAAGTTTCCTTGAAAGATTGAATTACATTGCTCGCTTTATTTCCTAACTCATGGACAAAGTGATCCAATCTTTCAGCTTCTCCAGAAACATAACCCGGAAGAATAGGATGAAGAGTGCCAAAAGGCATTCAAAAAGGTAAAACAATATTTGGCAAATCCTCTAGTCCTCATAGCACTAGTCCTAGGGCACCCCCTCATACTATATATTTTCGTATTTGAGTGGTCAATGAAATGTGTGTTGAGGTAACATAACGAGATAGGAAAGAAAAAAAAGGGTAATTTATTATGTCAGCAAGAAGTTTTTGGAATATGAGGTAAATTATTCCCAAATACAGAAAATATGTTGTGCCCTAGTTTAGACTAGAAAAAGGCTTAAGCAATATATGCTATATCATACTACTTGTTTGATTACAAAGATAGATCCGATCAAGTATCTTTTTGAAACTCCTGCATTGTTTGGAAGAATAGCAAGATGGCAAGTATTATTATTAGAATATGATATAGTTTGTTAGACCTTTTAGTAGTGAATGGAATCAAGAGGGGGTGAATTGATTTCTCAAAATTTAGGAAATTAAAACTTTGATAAAAGAAATTAAGAAATCTAAACAATAAACTTTGGAGTGCAAGTTAATGAATAGAAATAAATAATTAAAGACAAGGGAAAGAGAAGTAAAATCAAAGATTTAAAGAGGTTCAGCCTCAATTGCCTACATCCTCTACCTCGGCTTCACTTGCCTCGGATTTCCATGATTCACTAACTTAAATTGTCTACCTATCAAGGGCAAGGTATAACCTTTACACTGTCTATCTTTTAAGGCTAAGATAGAAACCTCTACCCCCTATCTTTTGTGGCTAAGATAAAACCCTCTCTCATTACTTTTGAAGGCTAAGTAGAAACCTTTTCTACTTTTGAATGGCTAATAGGAACCTCCCCTTTTTGCAAAGATTTGAGTGTAAACAAATAAAACCTCTAAAGGTTAGGTGTTTATAAGAATTTTGGCTCAAGGAAAATATGTATCTAAAGATACAAAATGAAGAATACAAAAATAGGAAGAATTAATCCTATACAAAGATGAACTACTTACTGAAAATGATGAAAAAAATGAAGATTTGACTTTAAGCAAGTTTTTCTTCTTGTTGGAGGTGTTAGAGAGGCTTATTTATAGCCTTGATCATGATTATAGCCGTTGGGGATATCTGGTGAAGGAATATAGTCATTGGAGCCTTCAAAATATCATTTCTTGTTCTTCCCCGTGCCTCTGTATCGACACAATTAAATGGGTATCGATACATTATGTTTAACAGTCTAAAATATGATCGTTAAATAGTCCTGTATCGATGTAGAAAGATCTGTCTCGATACGTGAATAGTCCTATATCGACACAGAATGCTCTGTCTCGATACATGAATAATGATTTCTTTATTTTAAGGGTTTTTTTGATACATACACATAGTGTATCGATAAATTCACATGAAAATCAATTTTAAAAGGTTTTTTATGACTTTAAAACATGTAAAACTTATCTAAAAAATGTTTTTATAGAAAAATATGTATTAAGAACACATTTTTAAGTGTTTGAAAGAGTTAAAACACTTTCTAGTATTTTTCAAAGTGTTTACAAAATATTTCATGGAAAAATGCTAATCTTGAAAATAATTAAACACAAGCTAATTAAGCTTAAGTTTTAGTTATATCAAAATTAAGATTAATTCAAAACTAATATAGCTAACAATCTCCCTCTTTTTGATATGACAAAACTTAAGGTGAATTTACTTGTAAAACTCCCCCTTAGTCATTTAAAGATTTTCAATAAAACTTCCCTTCTTAAAAGCATTACGAAATAAACTTTTGGAAATTTCATAAAAAGGTTTTGAAACACTTGGAAATGGCATTTTTGTTCATATTTGGCTTTAATAGTACCAACACAAAATATTAAAGATTTCAATAACATAAATACTGTAAGCACATGTAAAATATTATGATTTGCTAGCATAGACATATATGTATAAATGAAGTACAAGCAAACAAATTAACCATTAAAACTTTCCCTTTTAGGAATATCAAAAAGTTGAATTAAGATTAATTCAAAGCTAAGGACTAATTCCAACAAGATTTCTAAAAGGTATATTAAGTATGAATCATTTCAGAACATGGATACCAATTATTGAGAAAATATAGGCATTTAAGTCCGAATGTGTAGTTCATCTAATTTTTATGTTCTTTTGTAGTCATTTAAGCACATTTGAGAGATAGAACATACCAAGTGTTGAAGGATTTTAAGAATTATTAATCCAATTGGTGTCTAGATGCATAATAGATGCCAATTTTTGAATTTTTAGTATACATGCATACTATAATAAATGACATGTAGAAGGTTAAAAAAATTTCAAGAAAAAACGTAACAAACTTCCATAGGTTAGAAGATCATTTACTCATTCATGATATGTTAATAAAATCATTTGAGCAAACATTCAATCAAAGAACATGCATAAATATGAGAATTATGCACTTACACATGTTCAAAGATTCATTTAAAGCAGACATTTTTAAGCATACATTACATACTAGAATACCAATTATATATATAATTGACTCATGTATGTCACCAAACTTAAAGCTAAGGGATAAGAATTTAATAGCATTTGTTTAATGATTACCTCAACTTTAACAAACTTTGATGATATGCTCATTATACCTTGGAGGATAATCATTTTTAGTGTTTGAGCATTCCTTGATCATTTTGGTTTGAATTAAAGTGGTTGCATGATTAATTTACTTTATTTTGCTATGCAAGTGTTCATCTTTCAAGGATGGATTTATCTCTATGAACCTTGCAAAACTTAA